>JBBPDA010000034.1:3007961-3021062 GCA_037974385.1 Arnoldichthys spilopterus
CTCTCTCTCTCTCTCTTTCTCTCTCTCTCTCTCTCTCTCTCTCTTTCTCTCTCTCTCTCTCTCTCTCTCTCTCTCTCAATATGATAAAATCTATATTCATTGTGGCTAGTTATCAGTAATCACAATGAGCAATTCCTCCCCCAGCTGTACAGTTTAATCACATAGCAAAGAAAAGTTCATCAAAGATTAATCCATGAGCACACCATGTTCTTGGTAAAGTACAGGAAGCGGATGATGTGTGCAATCAAAAATGTGTTTTCATGAATTGTGTAAAAATCCATGATGAACAAACCATGAGAAATTGTCCAAAATGACTTTTTTTTTACCTTATCTTTTATTATAAATTATGAATGTGTTTTCCCTCTTCTGTAAAGCCAATTTGAACATCTGGAGATACAGTGAAACTCTGGAGATATTAAGGGCGGTAGCGAAGGGAAAAAAGCAAAAAACCATGTGTCTTTTTTTTTTTCTCGTGGCCTTCTCAGGTTCCTCTGATGACGCTTATGTCTCCATCACCCCACACATAACTCGTCTTGATCCTGCACTACAAGGTAATACAGTATATTGAGGAAGTTTATACGCATGAGAATCTAGAATTAATATCGATTGTTCATATATGATATTAACCTGACTGATTAAAACATAAAAATTTTTTATAATTATACTTTTTTAAATTGAAATTTTATTTTAATGACAGCATGTTCCAGCAGTAACTTTGCAGATGCTAAAATATTAATTTAAAACAATATTTTTTATTTTTTTCTCTGCTCCATGTGAAATTGTTTAAAAATCCATCAGCCACAACATTACCTCTCCCCCCCTCCTAATATTGTATAGGTCCCTCTTATGTCACCAAAACAACTCTGACCCACTGAGGCATGACCTCTTCAAGACCACTGATGATGTGCTGTGGTATCTGGCACCAAGATGTTAGCTGCAGATTGTGTAAGTCCTGTAGTTGCAAGGTGGGGCCTCAGTTTTGTAGTTTGTCCAGAACATCTCACTGAACTCTGTCATGTTCCTTACACCGTTCCTCAGCAATATTTGCAGTGTGGTGCATTATCCTGCTAAAAGAGGCCACTGTCATTATGAAATACCTTGGCCATGCATTAGTATACTCTGTCTGCAACAATTTTAGGGAAGATGGCATGTATCACAGTAGCAACCTCATGAATGCCCAAGCAAACCCTATGCTTTCCAGCAGAACATTGCCCAGAGCATCACACTGCCTCTGCGGGCACATCCTCATCCCCTAGGTATGCAACGCAACTCACCTGGCTGACCTCATGATGTATAAGAAAATGTGATCCATCAGACCAGGCCACCATCCATTTCTCCACGGTCCAGTTCTGATGCTCTTATGCCCATTAAAGGCACTTTTGATTGTGGACAGGGGTCGGCATGGGCGCATGGATCATAGCCAACATGAACAACTTATCCAACCTGGGCAACAGAAGCTCTTCTGTGGGGCTGGTCCCCACATGCATCAATGAGCCCTGGGCACCCATAACTCTGTCGTTTTGCTTTTACCGTTTCATCTTGGATCACTTTTGGTTGGTACTAACTACTGCATACCTGGAACATTCCACAAGACCTGCTGTTTTGGAGATGCTTTAACTCAGTGGCCTAGTCATCACAATAAGGACCCTGTGAAAGGGGCTCAGATCCTCATGCTCAACCATTTTTTCTGCTTCCAGCACATCAAGTTCATGGGCTGACTGTTCACTTGCTGCCTAATATATCCCATCCCCATACAGGTGCCATTCTAACAAGATACTGTTGTGGCTGATCAGTGTTTGTGTCTGTGGTGTTTCTCAAAGTGGGTGATTTTACGGTTGAAATAAATAACAACATGACTGTAATATTTAGAAATTTGGGACTTCAATAGAACACAATCCATCTGCAGGAGGTTCTAATTAATAGCACCTAATCTGGAAAACCTGATTCTAACTTTGTGACACATTTAAGATTGTTTTTAACTTAAATGATGAAAATGACTATAAACGTCAGGTTTTTGTGTCATTAGATGAAGTATTACTACCTTTGTCTGTTGCCACTGTATCAATGAGGGTGAAATGTTTTCTTGTTTACATAGGGGCAACAAGGTAACAGTGTATCGGTTACTGAGTTGCCCCTGTGACCTGAAGGTTGCTGGTTCAAATCCCAAACTGGTACATGTACCACTGAGGCACCATGAGCAATGAGTACTGCTCACTGGGTGCTGTCGTGGTGCACTCTATGCTGTGGTGTGTTCACAATGGGAAGTGGTGGCCTATTGGTTAGGACATTGCCATTGGGACCTGAAGGTTGCAGGTTCAAGTCCTGGCCTGCTGCGCACGTGTGATGGGATAAATGCAGAGGTCACATTTTGTTGTGGTGCTTCACAATGACAAATAGTCACTTTCACTTTATCAACAAAAATCAACAATATAAATGGCATGTATTTATATATATATATATATATATATATATATATATATATACGCACATTTATGACTCATTTCTCTGGAGGATTCCTGTGTTAATGAGGTAACAAGGTTGTTTTTTACCCCCTTAAAAATATTCCCTCCATCTGAATTATCTGTTAGCGCTGTTGATCTGCATCCTCTATGCTGCTGTGTTTGAAAACATGTCTGGAGTTGTTTGATGGTCCCTTGACATTTAGTCAGCGATGACGCAGTGGTCTGTGATTGGTTAGTATGAATACCTGTTTGTTACCAAGCTTTTCTCAGCTGGGAGAAAACTGATGAAAATGCATAAAGTGAGTTTATATTTAGAAAGGTGTAGGCAAAACGGGTGCAGTCGCACCAACATCGCCGCCTGTTTTCCATTTGGTTTTGAACGCCCAGCCCGAACGGCTGAGAGCCTATAGGTGGGAGTGAGTTCTGAGGAAGGCAGCAGGCTTTTCAGATAAAGGCCCTTCTGTCTGTTATCTGTGTCCCATCTCCTTCCTCGCTGTGCTTAATGTGGTTCTAATTTATCGTAAGAGCTCAATCACAAGGCCTGGCTGCGCGAGCGCTATGCTGCTCTAGACATGTTTTGCATCGTGCAGAATCACTCTGTGTGGGTGGAATGCAGCTGTGAAGCAGCGAGAGAAATGTCAGTTAGTGGTTTAATCTCCTGGGCTCGTGGCGTTCTCTCAAAACCGTGGCTGTCTGATGTTGAACCCGGTCGTTTGATTCTGCCTGTTTGAAGGCTGTGGGGTATGAAATGCTGAAGGCCTCCATTGGGAAAGTGTGAAGAAAGGTGTGACGTAAGGAGCCTGTGTGTGAGATAACAGCTGTAAGCTGAGCCAGCACTTCAACAGCCAGAGGCCTGTGACTGGTGGTTGGTGTGGGCTTAAAATGAACTGACTTCTTCTTTCTTTAGAAAGGAAATGAAACATAAGTGACGGCGATATTAAGACCTTGATGGCTAAAGCTGCAGCGAAAAGCACAGCGGTGTGTGTTTCCTGCTAAAACTTCAGCTTAAGTGTAAAAGGATGTAAAAACATTTTTCACAATCAGACTGAAACTGGTTCTGGTTGTGTGATGTGGTTTTACTAACCTGGTAACTGGTTTACTTTTCACTTAAAAAAAAAACAAAAAAAAAATCAAAGAAAAGGGAAACCACAGCTGATTATAATATATACATTTTTAGACCAAAGATTCTCTATCAGCTGTGCTCGTGTTCAGTTCAGTCTCTAGCAGCTGAGCAGGAGAAAAAGGAAGAAAGCAAACCCTGCTGTGCTCTCACTTCTTTCCTGGATGTTGGTGACCAGTCTATGGGAAGCAGAATGATGTCATATTTGATTTACAAAGAATGACCAGTGTTACAGCAGCTTGTCGCTGAATTCTCGAAAGTGTTGATCCGCGGCCTTTCCTGCATGCAGAAATGTGTGTTTAATATCTGAATTATCTGTCGTTCATGTGGTTTGGTCTCCACTGATGGAAGTTGCCCCCTTGTGGTGGCCTTCATCATTTTTATATTCATAACGTGACTCTTTTTCTTGAATATTGTATTTTTACATGAACATTCCATAGATCAGTGACTCAGTTGTCAGGTTAAAGTCAGAGGCTCTAGTGCAGCTTGAATCCAGTTCATTACACAAATCAAAATCAGAGCCTAAACACAAGCAAGGGTCAAGAAAAGCAGAAAAGTCAATCAGAACTCAGTTCTCAGTATTCAGCTTTACCAAACAATACTTCACAAATGCATGTGCTACTTCCTGGTTTAAATAATCACTTCTGGACCTGGAGTCTCCTCCTCCCAGTCTCTGAGCTCCAGATCCTGACTCTGAGGCTTTACATCAGTGACTATCACATTTCTGGTTTTACTCAGTGGAGTAACTCTAGGGCGGCATGGTGGTGCAGTGGTTAGCGCTTCACAGAGAGAAGGTCCTGGGTTCGATCCACGGGGGCCTTTCTGTGTGGCGTTTGCAAGCTCTCCCTGTGTTGATGTGTGTTTCCTCCGGGTTCTCTGGTTTCCTCCCACTGTCCAAAGGCTGCAGTAGGTTGACTGGATGATCTAAATTGCTCATATGTGTGAATGTGTGTTTGAATGATTGTCTGTCTGTGTTGGCCTGCGATGGGTTGAGCCTCCTGTCCTGGGTGAACCCCGTCTTATGCCCGCAGTCAGCTGAGATTGGCTCCAGCTTCCTCGTGACCCGGAAACGGAAGAAGCGGTTTAGAAAATGGATGGATGGATGGAGTAACTTTAACTGTAGGCCCATAGGTTAGGTCACTGTGGACCCCTTGTGTTGCTGCTTTATCAAATTTATGCACAACATAATATCACACTTCAGCCATAAGCTCTTATTACAGCACCGACTTGGTTAAAACAGCAATAAACAAGGAAATGACTCTAATGTTAAGGTCACACCTCAGAGTAATGGTCAAATATTCTCTCTGGGGTCAGTTAGATCTTGGTTTCACCACTGGATATACTGTAGAAATGAAAATCCCCTTTTCTGAACTTTAGAGGCCTGCACCGTTTCCCTGGAAGCCGTGTCTGATTTGAGGCCTTGGTTTCTTGGTTTCACCAGTAGTGATTCACATACCAAGACTGTGTGTGAGTAAAGCGTGAATAAAAACCTCCACCTGTTTCTCAGTAGTGTTAAAAAGTATAAAATATGAGTGTTGTGTGTTAAATGTGTGTTAAATGTGTGTGTGTGTGTGTGTCCATAACCACTGTCTATTTTTACTTTCTGTAGACTGCACAGACACAAATGCCCTCTCCCTGCTGAGTTGTGACTATGAACCCTGTGTGTGTGTGTGTGTGTGTGTGTGTGTGTGTGTGTGCGTGTGTGTGTGTGTGTGTGTGTGCGTGTGTGTGTGTGTGTGTGTGTGTGTGCACCCTAGAGCAGAACTCTCAGCACAGTCTCTTTCCTTCAGCATTCACTGCACGCTTTGGGTCACTCTCAGTACTTATGATGCAGTAACTGGCACTTGGAAGAGCCCCATGCAGGGTCTGCTGAATCAATTGCTTGTTCTATGTAAAAGGGAGAGAAAGAGAGGGAGCGAGAGTGAGCGAGGCTTGTGTTCGGTTTGATGCCGATTACAGCGCTGCCCTTTTTATAAGCATGAACTTTGAATACTGTGACAGCACTTCATCTTTTACCCCACACACACTTCTTCTCTGCTGAGCTGTGTTCATTTAATGAATATACAGCTGCGAGTACAGTGTGTAGACTGTGTCGTCCACATATGACCACGCACTGGTGAAGTCACTGACACTGTTAGAAACACCCCACACACATGGAGTCTCTCTCTCTCTCTCTCTCTCTCTCTCTCTCTCTCTCTCTCTATCTATTGTATTCATATGGGTGGGCGACACATGGACAAAACAAGCATTATGCATCAAAACTGTAGACTTGTACAAAATCCTCAGTCCTAGATTTCCAAAAATACATGTGGTCTTTTAGCTTGTGCACTGGACACAATTGTAATGTTGTGTGACATGAAAGTTGTTGTATATTAAATGAAAGCAGCATTTCCTTCTGCAAATTCTTTGCATTTCGTACTATTTTTCTTAATCATCGCACAAATTTTGACATCTGCCCTCAGCCTTGCAAACTGTCAGAATGCTCAGGACTCTTGCTGATGCTATTTTCCAGTGTGTTCTAACAAAAGATTTTTATTGTCACACCAATAGACTACAAGGATCAACCACAAAGCATATTCTGTAAATGCATCGATGCGTACTACATGTTTAAGAAAAATCCCACAAACGTGTGCCACTAAAAATTGGATAGCATTCGATTTTCAGACACAGGGATAGTGGAGAACCATAAAGAAAGAGTAGTATCACTTGTGTGGTTTTGCCTGGTAAGTATTGATCACTCATATATCAGTTAAGTGTTAATTATTTCTAACTACTGGTAAGTAACCAGTAACCAGTAACCAGGCAGGAACAAGTCTGGGCAGTGGTGGCCTAGTGGTTAGGACATTGCCTTTGGGACCTGAAGGTCAAGCAGGCACAAACAGGTTGTGGAATAATTTGCTCTTAATTACAGTGTGGCAGTGACATTTTTAGTGCATATTTGGGCTAATTTTATTCTCGGGCTACCCTTCAAACACAGTCGTGCTTGAGAAACACCTACGGTGTCAAACAAAGCCTGAATAACTGAAACCATTCCAGCATGAGCGCTCCCAAAATAGTGTAGGACTGCCTTGTTTACGTATCATACACAAAATGGCCTTAAAGATCCTTAAGGGGTATTTAAAGTAAGATGAGACAATATTATTATAGTTATACCAGTCAACCCCAACGTCACCACTGATGGGTGAAGGGTATAACATTAATTATCTCATTACAGTGGCACCTGTGAAAGGGTGGGGTATATCAGGCTGCACAGTTGCACAATCAGGTTTCTGATGGTTATGTGTTGAAAGCAGGAAAAATTAGGAAGCCTAGAGATGTGAGCAAAGTGTACAGTTTAAATTATAATTTCTTGATTAGTGAGTCAGACCATCTCTAAAATTACAGGTCGGGGGAGTTCTCAGTATGCAGCAGTTGTTACCTTCCAAAAGTTGTCCACGGAAGGGCAACAGTGTCAACAATAGCAACATAAAGAGCACAAGGTGTTAAATTTGCCTCCAAATTCCCCAGATCTCAATGTAATTAAGCATCTGTGACTTTTCATGACTTTTAGTGTGATGGACAAGCTAGTGCAATCCATGGAGGCCACATCTTGCAACTCACATAAATCTAAAGGATTTGCTGCAAACTTTGCGGGGTCAGATAGTACAGCACATCTTCGGGGGACTTGTGGAGTCCATGCCTCAATGAGTCAGAGCTGCTCTGGTGAAATCAGGGGTATCCACACAGTGTCCGTAGTTGTTAGCTCTAATATTATGGTTGACTGTCTCATATATATATATATATATATATATATATATATATATTGTAGTGTATTAGGCAGCAAATGAACAGCCAGTTCTTTGGTGTTCTTAAAGCAGGAGAAATTGACAAGAGTAAGGACCTGAGCCACTTTGACAAGGCTTTATTGTGATGTTCTAGACGACTCAGAGTCAGAGCATCTTTAGGTCCTGTGGAGTCTTCCAGGTGTACAGTAGTTAGTACCTACCAAAAGTGATCCAAACAAGGATTTGAACCAGCAACCCTGAGATCACAGGGGCAACTTCCTAATCACCGCCCCCATGAGGCTGGGGTACTGGGACATTACATCATTGAAGGAAAAATATAAATGGCCAAAAATACTCGACAGGTCTTTTTAAAAAAAGCTGAAGGTATTTGAATAGAAACTGCCAACACCAGCTTTGTGGAAAAGGTTAAATCTTATTCATTTGTGGTGTGTGAATACTTATTTTCCCTATTTATTTCATTTTTACATCTGTTCTTATCCTTATGGATACATATCGTTGTCCATTATTATAGGTAGAAGGTCAAAAACATGGAGTGAAGATCTAAAGTGAGATACATGCACTGGAATTACAGTAAATAACAACAACAAAAGTGTCTGAATACTTCTACTTCTTTCCCCTCACCTGCTTGTCAGAAAATGGTACTGTGCAGGTATATTTAGTGTTTACCAATGTACAAATAACCTAAATATGTTTTTAAAGGTAAAAGTGTGTGTGATTTGCATGTTTTTTAAGGCTCACTACATTCACTCACTCACAGGACAAGACCCTAACTGTACTTACTGATAACATACATTATTAAATAGAAAAGTGAAAGAAAAGGGCTGGAGTTTGTGGGTCTGTGGCGTCTGTACATAATATATAAAATATATAATTGAATTGGGAGATGTTACAACTCCCTAACCAAACATACTGGAGATACCCTTGGGGGCACCGCCCGAGTGACAGTTTAGTACTTTTTTTGAGCGTGTATGTGGGCCACAGTGCCTCTCTCTCCTAATTACATGATTTATATAGTAATTTATGACTAAAATTCCTACGGTTAATTGAATTATAAGCCTTTGAGGGATACAAGGGGTTAATGTTGTGATTCAGTACATTATAGGATAATTGCGTAATTATCCAATGGATGTCTCGAGGATCTTGGTCTTGAGAAAAGGAAAACAGCTCCAGTTCGACTGAGCAAAACTAAATGAAGTCCAGATAGTAAATCCTTTTCCTAGACAACGGCACTATTCATTTGAGGTCAGCGAAATGACGGAATTAGTCCAGGGAGAAAATAACAAGGGCCAGGAAGGGATGTGTTAGGCGTTCTGTGGGAACAGCCAGGGTGTTTTTAATCTCTGAAAGTTTGTGGTGAGTAACAGTGAGCAACAAACCTGACCTCCATCAGAAATTAGCAATATTTGACCTCAGATTTATTTCAGTCCACCCCTTGGGGATCCTAAGATAGTCCAGTTTTTGCTACAACCCAGTGCTTCACACACCTGAACCATCACAAACACAGTTCCTGATAGAGGTGTGTAGATTTGGGTTGATTTGTATGGGTTTGTTCTGACAGGCCCCTCTCGGTGTGACGGACTGATCGTTGCTCTTTCAATGAAACTATTAACTGGTTTAAGATGAATAGCATTTGCTTGAAGGGCAGAGCCATGAAAATACAGAGGAATCTGTTATCTTCCAGGCTGCTGGGCCATGCTAACAGAGTGCTGTTTTGTGCAATAATTCAATATCACACCATAAATACATTACCCCGGCCTATTGTTTTCTTAGACCTCGTCTCAGCTGGAGGATGGAATTACAGAGGGATACTGTAATAGACTTTGAGGCAGTTGTCCTGACCTATGGCTCTGCTTTTCAGCTCTTATATGCACACACAGATCCATTCACTCTGAATTTGCAATTTGTTAGGTGCTACTATTGAAATCCAAACAGCACTGAACACTGCATGAAAAGTTAAGCCAAAACACTGCTAGCAGTGATGGGACATTATTAGCTATGATTAGCATTACGCATGTAATATTAAGGCGGGTGTGAAATGAGCCTTTACTTTATTATAACAGGGACACTTTATCAGATCAGCCTGTTCCTTCAACCAATTGTGCCCTTCCACTTCAGAGGGCAGTGGTTAGGGTTAGGGACTTGTGACATGTGATCAGAGGGTCTCAGGGCCCAGATGCCACAAATGAGCAAGATACCATCCCACTGGTCTGCTTCCCGGGCTGTTGATAGCTGCCCGCTGCTCTGTGTGTGGATGTTTCGTTGTGTGATGGGGTGTGTTCACAATTAAAAAAAAAAAATAGTCACTTTCATATCCTGTATGTTTGCGTCAGCCATTTTTCTCTCTGCAGGCCGTACAGCGGGATCAAGGCCAGAGATGATACCTTTGTGCATTGTAAGCTAAACCCACCAATGACATCATTCACTCTTCACACTGTACACATATCGCTTACAAATGAATTCCGAAAACCATTAAACACAATGCAGTCCACTCTTTGTGCTTAGATCCTGTTCGTAAGTTGGATACATGTTAATACTGAAGCCCTTCCTGGGGTGATCAAGTGTCTCGAGGCAGAGATAAACAAAGAAAAACAGCATGGGGTTCCCAACCACTGATTTAGGGAATAATGTGTTCTTCTAAGATGTCCGACTAATTTTACTGTCACGTGTTTACCCTCTTTACAGTCACGTCTTGCCGGAATTAATGACTAAATCAAGTTTGATTATGATCAATAATCTTGTAGGCCCCTTAATTTGTTCACACACACGACCCTGTGCATTCTATCACATTCTTCCATAAATAATTCACGATCAATTCTGTAACACCATGCATTGTGTCTCGTGTCGCCCACAGTGCACGATTTGCATGTGCACACGCACATATGCAGTAAAATACGCATCGAACCGATTATTTCCCATTTACAGTGTCTGTGGCATGACATCATTGGAGGCCGGTCCTCAGCGCTTTAACAGGCAGCCACTTGTTCGCCATATGATTGGCTCACATCGCGGACAGTCGAGAAAGTCGAATCCGGTCGCTGATTGGCTAGACACTCCCCCCTTCGAGCTTCGTCCCAGTCCCCCCCCTCCGGCGGCTGTGATTGGACAGACCGTGGCCGTCCTGTCAGTCTGCCGTTGTTCGCCCAGTAATAGCGCAGCTGATGTCCGGACTTGTAGCTTTCATAGCGGCTCGGCTTTTGTTAGCAAGTTGAGACCAAGAGAGGCAGACGTGCCGTATTCATGCACTTACAGGGAAGAAAATGATCATCTGCGCGAAAAAAATGGACTATCACCTTGGAAGTCAGTGCCAGCTTGTCCAGAATCAGGTACGTTGTATGTGCGCTAACGAGAAAAAGTCAACGGAGCTGTGTTTTTTCTCGCTTTGCTAACTGTTCTGCTAACCTGCGATTTTCTCAGGTAAACTTAGCAAGAGCTAAAGATGGAGCTGGGTTTAAGTCCGTTTAAAAAACTTTAACGCTTCTCGAGGAGCTCGGAAACAGGAGTGAGAATCCGCTAACAGTGAACGAGTTGCTTGTTCATTCATTCGTTATTCAGTTTTAAACACCGAGTGTGGAAGCGGTTCCTCTCTTTCTGAGGAGCCCTGCGTCTGAAAAATGAACTTTTTTTGTCGGTAACGACAACTCCCCGCGAATATTGTTCACTGACCTTGCGACATTTTCTTCTACCGAACCTTGGACACATTTTTAAGTGTGTGTTGACCGTAACGTCAAATCTTTTTCTTCTGGTGCTAGCTAACGTTAGCCAGCAGGCTAATTAACTTCCCCCGTAGCCGCTGCAGTCAAACCCTGAACTTGCATCGGCAGTGGAGGCTCGAGGGGGCGTTGAGCAGCAGGGCTCCTCTTTACACCAACTTAACATCATGTTATAACTCATAAGTTTCGCATATTCACAAAATCCAGTTGACGTCGCTGGTGAAAGCCCGGATTGGTCCGAAAACCCAGTCGCCAGCTTGGGTAGTTTGCCTTCTCTCACGCTGTTGTGTTTTCTGGCTAATGTCTGGGGCTAACGCTAGCTCGTTTAGATGGCAGTTAAATAGTAGTTTGAAGTGTCTCTGCAGCTAAATGTGAATGTCATTGTTGAAAGAAGTGTCCGCTTTCAGCCTAAGATGCATCATATCTGTTGGTAAGGGACTGTGGGATTAAAGCTTTTGAGGGCAACAGACTGATCTACTCATTTAGTCGAGTTTTTTGCACAAAATAGGCTTTTGTGCACTAACAATGCTGCATGCATGTCTGCATAACGTTGCACTAAAGGATTTCGCTCTTTTACATTGTACTGCATGTGAGGACAAACGCAAGGGATCACAGTCAACGTGTTGTGCACATTGTACTAATCATTGCAAGCCAACTTGGATTTTTATCCACTCTTATTTGTGATCTACTGACTTGTTTATCTAGCAACATCCAAAAACGACCCCCACGGCTAGAGAACATTTCCTCCAGGGCTGGAGATGGTTATTTTTTTTCTTGTCGTTGTTTGAATGAGCATTGCCCTCAATGGCAATTCATATGAAGCTGGCAGCCTGGACAAACAGAAAGGTGACTGTCAAGACCAGTAAACCTGACCAAATGTGGCTTGTCTAACCGCTTGCCGACCCCTCCTGTGGCGAGGCTGTTGTATTTTTGTCCCCTTTCTTTCCCACTTGTCTGCATTGTGTAGCCCTTTTTGTTAGCATTTGTGTGCTGTGATGCTGATGCACTGCCAATCAAAGTTGTTTTTCTCCTCTCTGGCCTGCAACTCCGTCGCCCGCCGACAGGGGTCGTTGCGGGAGCAAACGTCTCCAGCTTTCAGAGGAACAATGGATGCATGTGTCTTTTATTAAACTCAGTAATTTTCCTCCATTTGGTTGCCTTTTTCCCAGGCTGTTGCCTGTTCTGTGTAATGCACCTTCTGTATAACCTGTCATACATTTGGCATCTGCTCTTTTGGTCTATTGCACATTTCCAGCTCTGAGTATAAAATGGGAGCCTAATCAGGGATGAGGTTGACTTTTCCCTTTAAAGAAGTGATGGAATCCGTTATCTTAGAAATGCAGTGAACCTCAGCGTCTTTGCGTTTCATATACGACTGGCAATGTGGATACTTCTGGCATTGAGAACATGCTTTAGTTAGATGACTAAACATACTTTTCACACCCAATTCTGCGTCATTTACATCAGTCGATCCTGTGCTACCCTTTAAAAACTGCAGCTAATCAGTGGAGAGCATGGGAAATGCATGTAGAGGAAGACATGATTTTAGAAGCACAACATTCATGAAAAGTGATCTATGTAGGGGACGTTGACAGCCAAGACAAAATGACTAAATGTATTGCCGAATTTGACTTTCTCCACTATCAGACGTCCTTTGTGACATGATATTTGATTAGTTCATCGTGGCCCATTGTCGCTCTTCAAGCAAACTGCGAAATTAAGCCACTACAGCATACATGAGCTTAAAACTGAGCAATGCATGAATACGGTCCACCTCACCCGTGTGTGAGTCTGCTTGTCTGCCTGTCTGTCTCCATATGTGGCTTGGCCTGTTTTTCTGTGCGGTGCTGGCCTTGGTCTTGTCCAACCCCCAGCAAGCTGCAGCTGGCTGTTTTGTTCCCCTCCCTGGCTTCAGGTTGCTTAGCCAAAAGAGTGTTCCCACTGTAGCAAGCTGTGTGTGTGTGTGTGTGTGTGTGTGTGTGTGTGTGTGTGTGTGTGTGTGTGTGTGTGTGTGTGTGTGTGTG
>JBBPDA010000034.1:3024224-3045500 GCA_037974385.1 Arnoldichthys spilopterus
AAGTAGAACCCAGGATGTGATCAGTTCCACAAACTTGTGTAAATGGAAGCGGGGTTTGTTTTTTTGATCCTGATCGTCTAATGAGTCAGATTTTTATAGGCCAGCCTGTGTCTGCCAGTTGTCTCCGAGTTATGTTGCAAGACTGAACGCGATAAAATACGTGACAACATTCATGTGTGAGTTCAGTCAGAAGCCTTGCTTCTACCCCCCTCCCCACATGTAACTGACCTCCTTCCCACCATGACTACATGTCAGCCAGGCCAGCAGAGCAGTGGTTTACTCGAAGGAATAACTGCTGCCAGCACTGCTGTGCATTTGGCAGTGAAACATTTGGCTGCGAGAGGCCCTGGTCTCCTCTTTCACATACCAGGAACGAGAAGCAAGAGCCATTTTAGCTTCAGTTATAATAACCCCTTATCATAACGGCTACGTTTCTGTAGCTCTCCTTCACGGGACTTGTGTCTTTGAAACGGGTTTAAACACACGTTCGAATGTTACATTTTATTATGTTGTGTGATTGATTTTTTTTTTCTTTCCAATATTTCAGTTCCCACTGCCATCCAAAAGTCCTAGCCCTCCATGTTTATAGTTTGCAGCCGTTTCTCTGAGCTGTGAGTTTCGTTCGACAGCAAAAACACAAATGAACATTAGAATCGGTGCCGACGAACCACAAAGCAGTGAAAGATTTGGAAGATTTGTGTGTAAACAGTAGTTTATGGTGTTTTGTGCTGGTTAGAAGACATAGGTTTGGCTCTGGATTTTTCCTCCAGACCTCCAATTACTGCATGGATGTGTGTGAAGCTCCATCATCACCTGATTTCATCTAATGAAGGACTGATTGAGCCCAAACCAGCAATTTGATGGAAACTACAGTAATACTGGGCCTCTACTAAGAGAGAACTGGGAATGGTCAAACCAACACACAGACACACACCGTCACTGTGCACTGGTATTAGTATTTGTTCTATTATTAGTGGTTATCACTGCCCAGATAAAGAGCTTTTAATCATCATTTTCTAAGGTGCCAAGACTTTTGCACACTACTGTACTTGGCACTTAGCTTTTTTTTCCCCCCTCCCTGCTCCTCTACTTCATTGATGCATTCTTTGGTCATGCTTCTTTGGGAGCCTGTACGTGAGTGCGCGCGTGTGTGTGTGTTTGTGGGTGCGGACAGATAGGGGAAGGGACCGGAGGGGGGTACAGGGGAGGGGTTTACTAATCCCCCCCCCCCCCCCCCCCCAAGCCAAGCACAAAGCCAGCCAAAGGTACAACCAGGAGACCACTGGCCTTCACGGCTCGCACGAGAACAGGAAGCCATGACAAATATTCCATTTCCTCAGCACCGCTGTAATGAAAAAGTAGCTTTTTTTTTTCTTCTTTTGTCTCACTCGTAGGTTTAAGGAGCTAATTGCTCCAAGCAGACGTCTCCTAGACAAGGACGATGTAAACCAGACAAAATCCTGCCCCTTTTCATTGGTCGGCAGCATCTTGGGCTGTGTTGGCCAGTGGACTAGCTAGACAGACGCCTGTCTGGCTTTTGTCTTAAAGACTAACTCCAGACTCGCCTGCTCTCACTGCGCAGTATCTCCCGCTGTCTGACTTCAGGCCTCTAGGACCCAGTGAAGAGGCCTTGTTTATTTGTTTCTTTTTCCCTCCCTCCCTCCTTCCCTCTCTCTCTCCCTCTCCCCCCCACAAATAATTTGAAGAATGCTGCCGGTGGTACTGCTTCTATTTTCTTTCTCCCTTCCTTTTTCAGGAGTCCAAGTGGATTCCTTAGGGTCTGTCTGAAGCTTTATTACCCACGGCAGAGTTGTGGCCCTGTTACCATTTCATAATGCTCCACTTGCAGCCAGTCAGTGTGCAGCGGTCCAGCCAAAGCTGAGAAACGTGAGATGCAGTGGAAATGGAAGCGTGGAGTTGTCCTGCGTCCTGTACGCCGACAAAGCACAGCAAAAAACACAGTATGGGTGGAAATGCAGTATAGAATGCAGTTACCAAAAGCACCTGAACTGTCAGGAGGTTCATCAAGCCAGTTTACACCCCTGTGTTTTTTTTTTGTTGGTTTTTTTTTTAAATCTCCTCTGTCTTCATGTCTCACTGTTTTTTTGTTTTTACCTGTGCAGGTGATGAAGGTGAACACTGAGAAGGAACGTGCCTCTCCATTGTGCATGAAGGCTCTGGCCTTTAGGGGGCGTTTGGACACAGTGTCTCAGCAAATGGCATCGCATCCGCAGTATTTGGAGAGCTTCCTGCGCACCCAGCACTACATCCTGTACATGGATGGCCCGCTGCCCCATCACTACCGTCACTACATCGCCATCATGGTGAGAGCACAGATCATACTCCTGTTACATTACTGTTCTGTCATTAACATTGCAAATCAGGGATTCAGACTCATGGAGGCACTGATTCAGTTTTAAAGAATTAACACGTGTGTGTGTGTGTGTGTGTTTTTCAGGCTGCAGCGCAGCATCATTGCAGCTACTTAGTGTCTCTGCACTCAGCTCAGTTCCTGCGAGTCGGGGGCGACCCGCTGTGGTTGCAGGGGTTGGAGGCTGCGCCCCCTCGGCTCCAGCAGCTTGACCATATCAACAAAGTGCTGGCTCACCAGCCCTGGCTCACGGCGCACTCCCACATCCAGGTAGGTTGAGCAGTGTACTGTGTCAGTGAAATAGTGTCTTATGTGTTGTCAAAGTTGTCAAATCATCACTTGTACCACTCTTGGTTGACTGAGATCGTCCATCATCTTACTGCATGCGTTTTATTTTGTACGTTTATTTGCTGGTTTGTTTTATTGACTGTACAGTGCTGCTTGAAAGTTTGTGAACCCTTTAAAATGTTCTATATTTCTATACGAATGTGCCCTAAAACATGATCTGATTTTCAAGTCCTAAAAATAGATGAAGTAGATGATAAAATTTCAGGTATTTATCGAAAAAAAAAGATTTTAGAAAATCAACAAAATGTGTAATTTTCCTATGGGAATTTAAACATATGATATAGATGCAGTATTGTATCTTAAAATTCGTTGTTTATTTATTAGTTATTAGGCGGGTTTTAGTTATCCTTGCTAAGGGTCAGCCCTAGATTAGCCCTAAATTGTGCGTTTCAAGGTTCTAGTGAAAGGTTCCGTGCGACCAGGTTCTATGTGCATCCCTTACTAATTGTGATTGGCTTGTATGTCCCCATTGTGCTAAGCTGGCTCTCCTTATGTCCCACAGGCTCTGCTGAAGCCAGGTGAGCAGTGCTGGTCACTAGCCGAGCTGGTCCAGGCCGTGGTGCTGCTGGCCCATTGTCACTCGCTCTGCAGCTTTATTTTCGGCTCGTCCTCCGAGACAGACACCGTGCCCACTCCAAGAGTGCCTCATGGAACACCCCCAGGCTACTGCCTGTGCGATGCTGCCAACGGCAACACAGCCTTACCGCCCACAGAACGTGCGCCTCGCAGGAGGGTAAGGTCTTAACGTTGACTGTTGCTGACAAGAACTTTCTGGGTTTCTCATGTGGGTTGAGCTGGCTCTTTTTGGCACAAAAGGTTAAACTTACATTTGCTGTTTCATGTTCAGTGCAAAACCACAAAAGTTACTCAACATCCTAAAAAGATGAAATGGGGAACCCATGAAATCTTAAAGTGCTAAAATCTCAAAGTTTCGCTGCACAGGACACTCGAATGCCTCCTTTCCACCAAACTGATGCTGGAGCTGGTTCCATATGTAGATCAGATTCAATGCATTTCCATCAAAAAAAAGCCACAATTTAGAACTGGCACCGTTCCACAAAATTGCCAGTCCTGAAGTTGGAACTGCTGACATCAGAGGCTATAGCAGAAGCTGAAAACGTGAGCAAAAGCAGGAACAGTAGGAGTGAAAAAGTCAAGTCAGCAGCGGTCTATGGAAAAGTTCTGTCCAACACACCATGTGCAACACCGTGGTTGTGTTGTGAATGTTGTTTGCCGTCACATCACGCACACATGTAGGGCAGTGGTGGCCTAGTGATTAGGACGCTGCCTTTGAGTCCCGCAGGTTTGAGTCTTGAGCAAGATACCGTCCCTCTACACTGCTCCCTGGGTGCTGTTGGTAGCTGCCCACTGCTCCACGTGTGCACGTGATGGGTTAAATGCAGAGGTTGCATTTCGTTGTGGTGCTTGAGTGTGTTCACAAAGACTAGAAGTCACTTTCACATCGAAATCAGCCAAAATTCTGCTGCGTAACGTTTGAAATGCAGGCCGCTTCTCAGAAGTCACCAGGGCAGAACTGGCACCGCACCAGCACTGCCCCAGTGGACAAGAGGTAGAAGTCTCTGAGTTTTTTCCTCATATGAGTGTGTGTAACAGAACGTCTCTCTTTTGCAGTCTCTAGACTCGAGCTGTGAGATGACTTGCTTACGAGAGCGAATCCAGAAGTCTCAGGAGGAGAAAGAAAGAAAAGGAGACCCGATCCTAGCTTCACACACACTCCTGCATATAGGTAGGTTGTGCGTCGTGGTTCGTGATCACACTCTCGACTGCTCAAACAGATCAAACCCAGTCTTGTGTTGTGGCAACTTGAGTCTTCATATTGTAAACACAAGCTGTGTTCTAGATCTTCATTCACTGTTCCACACCCAATCTGTCTTTGGATCAGATGCAGAGGAGGAGGAAGAGGAGATGATATGCTCGACAGACCCCACTCACTTCGTCACAGACCCCGACTTTGGCTACCAGGAATTTGCCCGACGGGAGGAGGACCATTTCCAAGTATTCCGGGTGCAGGTGAGGACATTGCCGCTGCATTAGGTTACGGCAAGGCAGCAGCACAGTCCTAGTCGGATTCGGAGAGGCAATTCTACACTTTATCTTCTCATAACCGTAAAGAGGAGCTGGGCGCTTGCTGCCCAAAGGTCACATGAAATGTCCATCTGGGTGGGATCCAAAAAACGAGCCCTCATCACTGTTGGTGGCTATTTCAAACTGTTCTTTTATCCGAGAAGGAATATGTTGTAATTTAACATGGTTTAAGGTATGATGAACACGGAAGGGCAGCTGCTGTGTACTAAAGTGTTGCATCGTGTATGTCCATTGTGCAGGACTACTCGTGGGAGGACCATGGTTTCTCCTTAGTGAACAGGCTCTACTCCGACATTGGGCATCTGCTGGATGACCGGTTCCGGAGCGTGGCCTCCCTCCCTTCGCCCCATGACCCAGATCTCAAAAGAGCCATCTGGAACTACATCCACTGCATCTATGGAATTAGGTAACACTGTCGATCTTGGTTTTTCTTTTCAGGCTGTAGTGAGCTAGTTTACAGTCCAGTCAAGCTAACGTCACCCATAATGTTTCACAGCTGCCGTAGCCAACTTTGGTCTCTTATGTATCCAGGAATCATAGTGTAATAACCACATTTTCACAGATACGATGATTATGATTATGGAGAGGTCAACCACTTGCTGGAGCGTGGACTGAAGCTTTATATTAAGGCTGTGGCCTGCTACCCAGATTCTACCAAGAGTCCTATGTGCCCCCTGCCTTGGGCCCCTCTCAAAGCATTGGAGAAGGTAGGACATTATCACACACGTCTTCCTATGTGTGTCACATTCACAGTAAATCTGTGTTTTTCTTGCTCTTGTCAAATGTTGAACATATATGTTTGGATTGTCCTGTCATGAATCTCTCACTCTCTTTTTCTTTTCTCTCGCTCACTCTCTCTCTTTTTCTTTCTCTTGCTTTCTCTCTTTCTCTCGTTTTCCTTCTCTTTCTCTTTTGTCTGTCATTTTCTCGTTTTTTTTCTTTCTCTCTCCCTAACCCTCGCTCTTTCTTCCCTCTTTCTTTCTCATGTTCTCTCTCGCCCCTTCTATCTCTCTTTCTCGTTTTTTTTCTTTTTCATTTTGTTTTTCTTGTGTTCCTTTTCTCTCTCGCTCTTTTAACTTTTTTTTTCTTCTTCTTTCTTATCTTTCTTATCTTGCTCTCTGTCTCTCTCTTTGTCTGTCAGGTCCACGTGAATCTGTTGGTGATGGAGGCTCGGCTTCAGGCTGAGCTGCTCTATGCACTTAGAGCCATCACTCAGTATATGATCGCTTAAGATACCAGCACTCGCACGCAGAGACATGGAGAGAATTGCACAGTCACTTACGGTACAGAAGAGTCCTAATCGAGCGGGCAAGAAAACGAAATGGATGTTAAAACGACAGGGAGAGCAGAACGGAGACCTATGAAGAGCAATATCTCTCCGTATTCATATCTCTTATGTGTTCTCATTGTCAAAGGTTACGCAAGTGTAACTTATGGTACTGCTGTGAAAGTCTTCAAGGTGACACTTGAAGGTGGAAAACAATCTTATTTCCCTCAGATCTCTCCCCCCCCCCCTCCCCTTTCTTCCCCCCCTTTCTCTCTCCCCCTCCCTCTCCCCTTTCTCTCTCCGCCTCTCTCTGCATGTTGTTCCTTCTTCATTACTTTCTCTGACCTTAACTATGTCTCTGTGTGTGTGTGTGTGTGTGCGTGTTTGTGCGCACATGTTGCTGTTTTTCCTTTTCTACTTTTCTTTTTCTGTCGGAATATCCCTGTTCCCGATGGTTAACGTGCAATTACCTTTATTCTGTTGTTGTTCTCGTCGATGACATTTTTACCGTCGTTTTTTTTTGGCTGTCGTTTCTTTGTTAACTGGCAGATGGGAGAGGGCGAAAGAGCGCATGAATTTCAGTTCTAGAGTATTGAACAGTGAGGCTGAGACGATGACGAACGGCGTTGACCCCTCCCAAAATCCAAGTCTGTGTTTACTGAGGCTGAGCGAACAGGCAAACGTTGAATGTTCAAAACCGTTTCTGATGCTTCATTTGGATTTAGAACAAGACAAAACAGACGATGTAGGGTTACATGATTATTACTGTTTTAATAGCACTTTTTAAGAAAGCGAGCATATATTTAGGCACCAACTTCTCTTCCAGCAGCGTACAACTGGTCTTTACAGCCGCGAAACGAAGGACGCGCGTCGTGACTCCTTTTTAAAACCGCTAGTTGTACGTACAGCTGGCTTTCCCAGCATTAATGTGAAGGCAGAAAAAAAAAAACAAATCTGGCAGGACTTTGACACATTTTAGCGATTTTACTGCAGAAGTATACAACGTTACCGTATGATGTACACTCCACCACCACGACGGAGTTTAGAATAAGCTTGATTTTGATGATTAATTTTAACGTCGAAACATCCTGGTGTAGGTCAAATGAAGGAATTTCTTTTCTGAACGTATCTGCAAAACCGTTCGATGATCCTTTGCCATCTGTGATACTTTAAAACGCGATGAGGTCAAAGGTCAGCCTGCCGCAGTGCTTCCTGTAATTGACCTGCACAAATTGTTTCCTTGCACTGGACTTTTTGCACAAAAACCCCATAAGTGACCTGCATTGCCTCTGAGCAGCTGTAACTGTTATTGGAACAAATGACCTAGTGAGGCCTGGATTCGCGGAGACCTGCCACACTGATGCCATACTAACTTCAAATGTTCTGCTGGAGGAAAAGACCAAACTTGGTCGTTTGCAAGGTAAAGCCATGATAGTATTGAAGAGTTGCAGTTTTCCGAAGCTCATGTAAGGTACATTTGGCAAAGAAACATGGGCACCAACAATATTGTTTTTGGGTTTTTTTTGTTGTTTTTTTTATTTATTTTTAAACACATTGCATTACTATACTGTCACTGTGGCCATGTTCAAACAATGTATAGTACCCTGATCAGCCTTGTTTGGCATTGACCCCTGAGCTTAGACAGGATACTGGTGTTTCGAGACCAGATTGGTGTCGGATATGTGAAAGAGTGAAGAAAAAAAAATCAGATGTCTGTCTAAATATAGCCAATGACCGTTGTTTTCGTGTTTATTTGTTTGTTTGTTTGTTTGTTTGTTTGTTGTTTTTTTGGGGGGGAGGGGTATGAGACGATGGGAAGATTGTGTTCTCATCAGCTGCGATGTCTTTGAACTGTAGTATGGGACTGTTGGGGGAACTACAGAGGAACTGACTGCATATCAGAGGACCCCAGAACCAGTGGATGTATATCAGTGTGTCCTGTGCGTCTGGACCGTCTTCCTGGTCAAAGTCCTAGGCTTAAAAAAAAGAACTCCACCGACCGTCTGCTTTAGTCCAGGACTTCACGGACCTCGGCGGTTCGCATCGGAGAGGTGGAATAAGCAGGTGCCTTTAGCTTATATCAGTGAGGCGATCTTGGACTGATGCCTCTGGAGGACGGGAGGTATTACTAAAGCGCGGAGGACGGAGCCAGATTTTGGTAGCTTGGGCCGAATTGCACTGCTCCTGCACACGCCAAACAAACTACACTGCAGCATCTGAGCCCCCAGAAGGACTGTTCAAGTGTGCTTCTCAGTACCAGCCAGCAGCAGCAGCAGCAGCACCGACCCTCAGCGCTATCAAGCTGTTCTGTATCATACGTGCTGTAGTTTGCCTGTCGTACTGTCCGCATGTCATGATCGGTCACTCCCTGATTGCCTTGTATGACATCATTGAGCAACAGTGGTTTGTTCTTTCTTTGTTTTTTCTTTGTGAACCCTTCTCTCGATGGAAGAACTAATGGACCTGTGCTACAGTGAGGGAGACTGAAAGATGGCATTTGCCAAGTTGTTTGATATTTACCACGTAAATGTAGGGATTATAAACAAACAAACCAACAAAAAAAAAAAAGTCAAAACGAGAAAAAAAATCAAGCAAAAAATCTTTTGTTTTCCTGGAAGTATGAACATATTTTTTCTATAAAGACACGCTATACCATTTCTGTCTTTTGATGTGTTTCTGTCCTGCTGGATGCCTCTGCTTAGGTTTAACTTGCCCAGATGGATGCTAATGCTGAAACGCTCGAGTCATAGTTCATTGTTCTATGCCACTGAGGCCGTAGTGCCATCTAGTGGCTCGTTCTTCACGCTCTCGTCCCTCAAATGGGCTCAAATGAAGCACAAGCCAATTACAGTGGGAGCATATTAAGGCAAGGCCTATTAAGAGGCCCTTCGTCGTTGCTTGACAGCAGATTTAAGGTCATGTTGTTCTCCTCCCAGGCTTATGTGGAGTGCCGTAGTTGCCATTCAGGAGTGGTCTTCAAGCTCTGAATAGCATCTTCCGTTCTAGTGACGGTGTTCACTTTAAAACAGTGTTCGATTTAATCCACAACCAATTACGTGTGTGTTAGTTGTCTGTTATCTCTCTAAATTGGTTCTTTTCGGTTAAGGCCAGTGTGTCATATCTGAGAGCACTTTGTTTAAATCTGCTTTAAGGAGGACGTCTTCCAAAGTTCTGTCCTTAACAAGTAAAGCAAGAACAGCACACTGCACAGTCATTGCCTGAGGAACCCAAAGCCCCCAAGAGCATTTACCATAAATGCCATAATGTTTTGTTCTAGTCAGTCCCTGAGAACCAAATCAAAATTCAAATGTAGCTTAAAGTAAGAACAAGTCCAGGAATCGCAATCTTTTACACCCTCCTTTCCTAATAAAGGACAAAACACAGTCCAACTTATTTCATGAAATGGAAGTATAGTTTAAGAGTTAGTACCTGGTGGGCAATGGTGGCCTAGTGGTCTGGACCTTGCTCTTGTGAACAGAAGGTCACAGGTTCAAGTCCCAGCCCAGGCACTGTCCCGCTACTCTGCTCCCCGGGCGCTATAGCTGCCCACTGCTCCACATGTAGATGGGTTAAATACAGAGTTTTTCACATTTCGTTGTGGTCCACTTTGAGTGTGTTCACAATGACACATCATATATATGTTTTCCATCATCTCTCCAACCCCTCAGAAGAACACTCATCATTCTTTGAGAAAGAACTAAAAAAAATTCTAGTGTTTATCAGTCGCCTGAGAAACCTTCTCATGTAAAAACCCAGGCTTTCTGTCATCACAGGCTCCTTAACACTCTAAAGTGACCGTGAAAGTGACTATTTGTCATTGTGAACACACACAATCACACAAGTGCACCACAACAAAATGTGACCTTTGCATTTAACCCATCAGCAGCGGGCAGTTATCAACGGCGCCCGGGGAGCAGTGTAGCAGAATGGTATCTTGCTCAAGGGACTTGAACCTGTGACCTTCCCAAGGGCAAAGTTCTAACCACTAGGCCACCACTTGACCCCGAATTATATTAAGCGTGTAGCTGAACATCAAACCAAGCTGTGTTTGCTGGCTCCTCTGGACTGGACCAACTACTTTTGATGGTTAAATACTGCTGAAATAACAGTGATGAGTCTCCTCTCTCATCCATAGAACAAAGTTTTTTAAAAGGAGCATTGAGTGAGCAGTGTTGGCCTCGTGGTTTGGGACGTGCCCATGTAATCGGAGGATCCAAGTCCCTGAGGCGCCCTTGAAGGTACCGTCCTGCTACGTTGTTCCCCAGGTGCTGCTAATAGCTGCCCACTGCTCCAAGTGTGGATGGGTTAAATACAGGTCACATTTCGTTGTGGTGCACTTTTTGCGATGGGGTGTGTTCACAATGACAAAGTCACTTTCGCTTTCACCAACACGTTAAAACCTCTCAGCCAGTCAGCTGTAGTTTTTAAGTGCTTTCTCACAATCCATTGATAAGCTGCTCATTTGAAACACCTACCACTACCCTGGTACCTGTGCTGAGAATGATCCAGCACCCAAGCAGCACCTGCTCACTGGTGGATCTGTGAGGTTCCTGACCACTGAGGAACGGGGTAAAGGGAGCCAACAAATGACGCAGATAAACAGGTGAACTACAGGCTGTAATTGTAAACTACAAAGCGCACCAATCAGGAAAGTGGCTCTGATAAAATGCCCGCTGTGTGGATACAAGGTAGGTGAATGTAATGAAGTGGCTCGTTAGTGTCGTACACACACTGCAAGGCAGAGCACGGTCTGAACTTCAGAGAGCAAAATACCCACAAAGTCTAAAAGTTTTATAGACGTCTGTTCATCTGTTTCTACCGAAAGTAAACAGTACATTTTCTCAATTATGGCTACATCTTAAAATATATAAACTCATTAGACTGGCTGTCTGGACCTTTGGACATGTATCCTAATTCCTGGCCACTTGGCTACTGGTTAGGACGTTGCCCTTGGGCCCTGAAGGTTGCAGGTTCAAGTCCTGGCCCTGGCACCACTCAAAGTACCATTGAGCAAGGTACCGCTTCAAGTGTACGACTACACTGTTAGTAGCTGCCCACTGATCCACGTGGTGGGTTAAATGCAGAGGTCGTTGTGGCGCTTGAGTGTGTTCGATCGCCACTGAAAGGAGAATCACAAGAGACGACAGGATTTAAACTGATTAGGTTTATTTCAGTTATCCTCGACTGGTTTCACAGTCACCTCTGGCTAACTCAACAAAGTAAGAACGTCAGGGAAAGGAGGAGGTGGGGTTGGGGGGGGGCAGGAATCAAAATAAATCAAAGCAATGAAGTACACATACAGTAAACTGGCTATGCACAATTCCCCAATCTTTTACACCCCACTTTCCCCCATAACAAACAAAACTCAATCCTACTCAGAAACTAAAATAATATTTCATGAAATGGGATACTCAGCAGAATCTCTGAAGGAAAGAATAAAAACTAGAAGAATGAATACAAAAAAATTTGAAATTTATATATATATATATACATACATACATACATATATATATATATATATAACTTCTGTAGAAACTTTGTGGCCCTGTCTATTGGGATTTCTTGCTTGTTCATTTTCCATCATGTATCCAACCCCTCAGATGCTAAAAATGCTGTTAGTTCTCTACATCCACTGTCATTCTTTGAGAAAGAACAATAAAAATTCTAGCGTTTGTCAGTCACTTGGTATACAAACCTTTAAGACTTCGCTTCGACATGCAGTTCTGTTTTGTCGTGCCTCTATTTTCTCTATTTCTTGCCAATCTTTCAGTTACTAATAAGCAGAAGTTTGTCTGATTGCTTTAGAAAGCTTAGCGCACAAATCTGAATTTCCGCACTACAGCCTGCTTGCCTAAACACAGTCTCCTGGTTTATATCTTCTCATTATAATGTACAATGTTCAGCCCTTACGGTCATACCCAAATCAACTATCGCTACTTAACCACACAGTCAATACATCACCCCCAGCTCAAATGCACAGGATGTGTAGCGCGTGCACACAAACACACATGCATGAACAAGGAAAAGCCCAAAAAGACCAGAGCAATGATGTAAACGGTTAGTTGAAATACAGATCAAGAGCCATGACAAAATAACACCATGTTTCCTCTGTAAAAGAAAAAAAAAGACTGATTTCTTACAAAAAATGTAGTGCATTGTTAACTGATGTGTGGCGAGAGACTATTCGATGGCTAACCCCCTCGTCTGCATCCACAAAGTCGTTTAAAATCTACAAAACTAAAAAACATTTAGGGGATTATAACATAAGTCGATTTATCTTTCCATATCATATATTTAGAAATTGTGCAGCTGGGCTGCATACAACGATTCAAGGCCCTGAAATCTAAATATGGCCTTTTTTAAAATTGTCATAGATAATGCCTAGCACCAATTAATAGGAGGAAACATAAATCCTCTGCGTGGCGCAGAGCTCAACAGTTAGTTTAACTAATATACTCAAGTTATTACAGTTAAATGATGAATAATATCCAGCTCGCAAATCAATGTCCAATCTATATAAAGATGAGAATGCTGATTTTAAACTAACGGCGCCAAACCGGTCAACCACAGAAAAGGGTCGACCTCGCTAAAGCAGAACTCAGACACTGAGAAGAAAACATGAGAGTATGGAGCTGCAGGATTTGCTTTAGAGCAACATGCTATAGTGTTTGTTGGCAGTTTACATTAAAAAAAAAAATTCGCATACATTACACAACCTCTCGTCGAGTGGAAGGTAAGATTTACTCCTGCGAGGCTAAAACATTGAAGGTGATGGCTGGGCAGCACTTACAAAATCAGCAATGAGCTCATGATTATCTTGCCGCTTCCTTCAGGAAGTTTCTTTTTCATTACGAATATTTTTTTTAAACCCTGAGAGTTAAAAATTGCATCGTCCACTTTCTGTTTGAACAGATTTTTTTGTGTGTGTGTGTGTGTGTGTTTTTTTAGAGATGAAAACATATAAATTGTCTGGCGAGTGATACAGCTCATTACATCGTTTTATATCAGAATATAGAGATCACATGACAAATTCTAATCTGCAAAAGTCTTATTAAATGCACCCATGCAATCCGTTTATCGGACTTGATGACAGGTTAACTCTTCGATAGGTTTGAACAGGCTCCGTTGTGTAAAGCTTATCTACACTGCAATACTTTCATCTCAAGCTCTCCCAGTCTGACATGCAGTTCTTAGTGTTCCTTTGGTTATGTATAAAATCTACATGCGTCTCATCTCTTATAAAAATAAAAGATTACATAGAAAATGACCGTTTAAAATTCGGATCATTTCTGCACAGTTAAAAAAAAAAAACACATTAACAGTGTATTTTCTGATTAGTAAGAATATTTGCTTAATAATATTGCCCCAATCTAAACTGGACACTAAAACTCTAGTCAATATAATCAACGGTTTTCTCTTTCGGTTTTACAAACTTATATAAAAGACGGTTAGTTATTACATAAGAAAGAGAAAATATATCATCTTGCCCCATTTTTTGCGCTGTTTGAATTCTACGCGCCAGGGACACGGTGTTGTATCGCGTCTGTTGAATTACCGACCAATTAAACCTTTGAGTGAAATGATTCAACGTTGCTTTGCATTCTTTTCTGCGAATTTAAGCACTTGCGAGTACTAGAAAAATCAAGCAATACACACACAAAAAAAACTTCAAATATTGCATCCTGCAAACGGGCACTCTATTTCTGATAACACTATGCCATTCGACCGGTTGGCAGAGTGGTAAATACCATAGAATCAATCATTCAAATTCTATGGTGAATCAAAATGCCCTGTGTGTCACATTTCTTCATACGATTAACAAACATAATTTAAGAGCAAGTAATCAAAACCAGTCTCACTTAGTGATCAGCCTCCACCCTTCAGCACACAAGGGGAAATACCTTCCTGAGCAGATGTTATACATGCCACACTAAAAAGCTCATTAAACACCCTAAAATTGCCAAAACCACCTTGAAATCATTTCTCACTTTTGCTTCTTTCCAAACTAAAACACAAATTAGGAGCGCGCTTCGTACCACTGAGGCCGTGCTGTTTACGCACACCTTGTCCAACTATACATTATGTTCTGGGCTCAGTAAGACTTATCTCCATTCCACTCGGACAAATGGTGAAGACTGAGTTATTGTGTGTGTGTCCCTGTGGTTTAATGCTGCCTTCAAGAGGTTGCCAGAAAGTAGACGGGTCTGCTGTTATCAATCCATCTGATCCGCCCATCCGTTCTGGTGATAAAGCCAGCCGCGTTGTCCGTCTGATCCGCCCAGCCATTCAAGTGCTCGATGAAGCTTGACTTTATTTTGAAATGGTTCGTTCTCAGCTGCTGACCAATGAAGAAAGGCCCATCTGTAGGACCTACAAAGTTTGATTCTCCTGGCCGAGTCAGTTGTGTCGTTAGATCAAGGAAGAGAAGTACCATCTCAGTTCCTGCTCTACTTTGGTATTAGTAATAGGCATAACTGTAATAAACGTGATTAGTAGTTTATTAGTTGTGCTTCTTCACTACTGTATTCTCTCCTTTTTCCTACTCAACATCTCTGACATCTGACAAAACAGCAACTTAAAAAAAAAAAAAAAACACTCAAGATTTTTCTTCTGTCCGGTGTCTAGGTGTCCAATAACTCCCATCCCTGTATTTGTTGGCACTTGTTTGCTTTTGTGAGCCAAAAACGTTCGCCATAAACGTTTAAAAAAACGGCTAAGTCGGTTTAGATCTTCAGCCGAAACAGATTATGTGTTTGAGGTAAAATGGGAAAACAAAAACTGAATGCGTTGACGTTTTAGCCAATGCACCATGAGATTCCATCATTCTGTTAGGGATGAAGAGTCGACCTGTAATAAGAAGCAAAAAGAGAGGAGATTAAAAACAGTACTGAGTCCTGTACACAGTGAAGACACATAAAGGAAGTAAAAGAAGATGAGGGAGGATAAACTAAAGAGAGGAATCTGTAATTTTAATGCTTTAATGTTTAATTCAATGCTTCCACAGCAGTGGTCACCATCCCAAACCGTCCTGCAAACATTGGCTCCATCCCAATCAACCCTACCTGAGCTATTTCAACATTGTCTTCTAGATTAGCTGTTTGAGAGGTGTAAGATATAGGATGGAGGTACCAATACCACAACTGGTGTAGTTTTGGGCAATATTGCTGCCTTCCATGCATAATAGGGTTCAAATCCCTGTCTGGTTAAACACACTACACTAGAGTTCCTGTGCAAGACCCCCAATGCTACATTGGCCTATATACGAAACATGGTTTAACTGCAAGTGCCTCTGGATGAGAACATCTGTCAAATGTATAAAATGTAAACGCACTGTCTGCAGGGACGGCTCTTTGTCTTTTCTGATTGCAAGATGCGAGGATGTTCGTATACCTTACCTTCTCATATCTTCAGCAAAGTTAGCTGGGCACCCAGTTGTGAGAGGAACTCTGCGTGGTCGCTGGCCCAGGGTAACTTTGCCCAGCTGGTATAACGGGGTCAAAGTTGAAGTCAATTGCATCTCCATCCATAAGGTCACTGTTGATGATGTAATCGACGTCACAGTCCAGGTTTTCTGTGAACATGTCAATATCCAAGTCTGTGGGTAGACGATCCTGAGAGGGCAAAAAGCAAGCTGGTGTCCCAAACTGGCTTATCCCCTGAAGACCTCCATTCCCACCTGCTGAAGGGACAGCTACGTGTTGAAGAAGCCCTCCGCCTGGCACTTGATGTTGGGTCTTCATGGCTGTTAGCGGTGCTGGTTCCTGGCCCATGCCTGAGAGCAGCATGCCAAAGCTCATTTGAGAGTGCTGCTGCTGGTGCTGGTGCTGCTGTGGCTGCAGCTGGGTTTGTGGCTGAAGGGCCATTTGCCCTACTTGGTTAGTTTCCATACTCTTTCCCAACATTAACCCAGGCTTAGCCTGATTGCCAGACATAGCCCCCCCAAGCCCCAGGAGACTGGTGCCTCCTTGGCTGGGCATCAGAGGGTCCACCTGAGTCATCATGACATCACTTGGTGGGGGTGAGTCAGAAGTGAGAAGCGCCTCAAGGCTGGAGGGCACATGAGTGCTGAAACCACTTCGAGATCCAGGCCCAGGCAGAGGGTTAAAGAGGGAGTTTCCAAAGTTTGAGGGACTCGTGCTAGAGGCCCCTCCCTGCTGAACTGTGCTCTGTGACCCTGGCTGGCTTGGTCCCTGAGGTCCTTTCACTGGCTGCAGCTGACGATAAGAAGGAAAGTTAGATCCACGAGGCAGCAGGGTGGATGCAGAGGGCAGTGGTGTAGGTGGTGCTTGTGGGGCAGTACTTGGGCTTGCACCCCCTTGCTGTGCTGTCATTAAGGTAAGCCCATCAATAAGGTCCAGTTCCTCCATTAGAGTCTCAGTAAGTGTTGGAGGAAGACTGCCAGTAGAATACCCACTCAGAAGCCCATCCTCTGGCAAGTTGTCCTCATCTTCCTGTCCTGGGGCAATTGGGGAGAGCCTACCACTTAGCGTGCTGGCATCAGAGCTGGTGCGTGGCCTGAAGCTTGTCCACATGTCTTGGTCATCCAGACTACCACGGGATGATGGGCTGGTACTATTCACCCCCCACTTCCCAAACTGTCCTGGAGGTCCAGGACTGTCGGCACTCCCTGCTCCGGACACACCTTCACCCTGCATGGCACCTCCGGGGCCACCTGCCCCTGCCTGCTTTTTGGTCTGCTTTGCCCGCATGCGGCTTTTTAGCAGCTTAGTGCTGTTGTCCATGGAGGCAGCACGTCGTCGAGGGGCTTTCCCCGTCTTCCCCCCCTCGGGATTGAGCATCCACCATGAGCTCTTTCCTGTAGATTCATTGTGTACTCTCAGAAACTTGTTGTGGAGAGACAAATTGTGCCGAATCGAGTTCTGGGCCGAGAGAAACATACACAAGAAAATATATTAGACTTGACATGATGGTTAATGCTTAATTTGTTAAAACTCCTGCAAAGGAATGAAGCTTTCAGTATTTCTAGCGTAAACTCATTCACATGTGAAAACAGCATCATTCATAGGAATTATGGTACAGTGTCTGCACAATTTCGGTCACTTGTCTGAAATGATCTGTAAATATCTGCGATGTCTTGACTGTACCTTCCACCCCGCTGAACTGTTGCTGTCTCCTTTATCCTTAAAATATGGCACCGTTTTCACCATCCAGTCATAGATCTGGGCCAAAGTGAGCCGTTTCTCCGGGGAGTTCTCAATGGCTTGGCTTATCAGATCAGCGTAGGACTGATTGCCCCACGCGTTGCGCCGGGACGAGCCCTTCCTGGGCGTGACTCCGCCCACTCCGGTCAAAACCCCGCCCTCCGAGGCGACCGCTTTCTCCGGCTCGGCGCTGATTTGCTGAGGCTCCTGCTTGTCTTCCTCGGCGGGTGGGGTGCCGGCGGTGGACTCGGCGCCGTCTGTCCCCTCCGCTTTGACAGCTGAGATGTCGGGCCGAGGTAGCGGCCATGTGCACGACCTCGGTCTACTCTGTGGCTCAAAATCTGGGTCAATCGGGGGGACGCTCTCCGCCTCCATTGTGCGGATTTCAGCGGTGAATTTCGACGGCAAGCTCGGTAATATTGGCCAACCACCGCGTACGTGCTTTTTCCTTTTCTATTCTTAGCACAAAATCAGACAGACCCGCGCAAAACGACGAGTTCATACATTCAGCAAATCTGGGGCTGAATGATCGTTGATACTCTAGTTGGGATTTGTGCTAGGTAGGAAGCCGGTGTACTTAGGCTAATGTACTAAGTTAGCTCGTGTATTTAATGTCAGAAGGCCCGATTTCCTTTTCTTTCTTTCTTTTTTTGGCTAAAGGTGCATCACCGCTATCAAGAGAGCGCCTGGCTGGTGGAGCTTGGACGCAATAATCTGGACACACCAATATAGCGTCAGTTAATCCTCAGATTGGAGATTAAAGGGGCCAAATAATCTCCTTAATAGTAACTATCATAAACCTTCCGATTTACACAGAGCCAAGGAGGGACGAGAGGGGCTCTCTTTGTTTACGAACAAAGGGAAACTCACATAGTGCTAGTGGAACACACAAACATCTGGAAGGCCAGCTGCAAGGCTGCACATCAACAGAAAGCAACCCAGGAAAAGCACTATGGGGTTTATCTGCCCATAAATTTATAGCTGTCGATTATTATATGATAAAAATACTTTGGGGGCAGTTCAATAAATAGACTTACATTATCCACACGTGCACACAGTGAAAATGCAGCCCATCCACTCTAGCAGCGACTAGCCCACCTTTAGCAACACACCCGATGCTTAATCCTCGCCGATAAAAGCCCCTGATTCAAGTGTACAGCGATACAAAAAATCTCACAACTCGAATAATCACACGCCGTTTTCATGAATCCACGCCTCTGTTATTGTAAAATACTGCCCGTCCACCTTAAAAAGGTTCTTCAAGTTAAGGGAGCAAGTTTGCGCAACATCACGGTGTCTGTCAACATCGACCGACCGTGTGGCGTTTTACGCCGGGGAGTCCCGTACCGGGTCCGAACAGCAGTTTGTGCAATTAAAGCCCAAACAGCAGATACAACTCATCAGAATTCGGCGGCGCTTAAAAGCACAGACAAGGGCGCCGCCGCTGTTTACAGCCCCGTGTTTTTTTCTATTGGCCGACACTTTAATAAAAGCCCCCCAAAACACTCGGAGCAATTATGTATATATGATATAAAGAGAAAGCTTGGGAAGGCCGAACGCCGGCGTGGGTGATGAGGGAAAAAGTCCACTGAACTCGTGTGCGGGGAGGGGGGAAGGGGGGTTACCGCCGCTCGCGCGCTCCTACACGCCGTGTGTGCGGGCGCGTGCCGCCATCTGCCATGTTCCTCCGCACGCAGCTGCGCACGATGCTCGCGCGGGCGCCCAGCTCCCGAGCCACGTCCCCGCAGGTTTACACGCCGAGCGAAACCGCCGTCAAAAAAAACAAAAAAAAACCGCGCGCTCTCACTCACGCATTTCGCCTTCGGTCGTCAGTGGCTCGAAAGTCCGGCTCCAAAAACTCAAAATCATACTTTTGGCGGAGAGAGGCAGAGAGAACTAGACGGCCGCCTAGTTAGCCAACTAACTCCTCCAGTTATTTGCGAGTTAAAATTCCTCAGTCGAGAAACGCAAAAAAGTGGCAGAAAACGGCACTCTTTCCTCGGCGAAATCCGTTCCCCACCGTGGTTAGAGTTCAGTCCTCTCCGTGGCTCGGTCAGCGCAGATATTCGGAGTCATTCATCGTTTCTAGCTTGTTTTGTTTTGTTTTGACTCGAAGACTCCCTTCTGACGTCTGTTTACCACGGCCAGCCAGCGCGCACTGCGCATGCGCCAGCGGGGGCTTCTGGGAAATGCAGTCAGTCATGTGATGAAGCACACTGGCGTTTGTACGTTTGTGTGTGTGCGTGCGTGCGTTCGTGTAAACAAGGGGGGCGGGCGAAGAAGTCCGAGGAAAGCTCCGGGCTCTGAAAATCTCCCGTTATGTAATGGTTTCTGTAAGGTGTTGTGGCAAGTCGATGCTAAAACGGTCTCGTCTCATTAGGACGTAAAGTGCTTAAAACTGTGTGAAAGCGGACTGAGCTGCCCTGTGACCAATGTCAGCCCACGCTTTTAATCAGAAATTAGCTACTGATGTGATCGTCCAATATCCACAAATGATTTAAAAAATCCACAAAAAATAATAATTCAACTATTTTTCACAGTTTATAGAACATTAAGTTTAGGTTTCTGTAGCTGTGCCCTATATTTTCTTATTTACTACTCCTTACTATACAACTAGCCCTATATTTTCTTATTTACTACTCCTTACTATACAATTAACCCTATATTTTCTTATTTACTACTCATTACTATACAAGTAGCCCTATATTTCCTTATTTACTACTCCTCACTATACAACTAATGCTATATTTCCTTATTTACTACTCCTTACTATACAACTAACCCTATATTTCCGAGGGGCCAGTCACTTTATTTATTCACACATGCGATATTTTCTTATTAACTATTGGTATAATTTAATAACTGTTAATAATAGTTTTTATTAACTATTATTTCTACTTATTAGTTCGCATTAGTTATACTTTTACAGACTCTTCACCTCATTATAAATTCATTTTTTAATGGCACCTCATATTTTACGGCAGATAACTAACTATCCATGTTCGTTCGCAGCAGTGTTGTAGATGTAGTGCGCTAGATCCGCTGTAAAAAACTACATTCACCATAAGGAGTTTGGTGCACGTCTTATCCTACCAGTGGTGGGCGGTATAGGACACGTTGCATGATGCAACCCTGACCTCCCGGGGTTGGGATCTTCCGAGCGTGTGTCTAATTATGGCTGGAAAGGGTAAGCAGCCTGCCCACTTACACACTTCATATTCTCTCTATCTCGCAGCAGCACACTGACACTAACTCACTTTTCAGCAAAACATCCTATTACACTGGCGCACAGGGAGATTACAACTGAAGCCAAGACCTTTTTAAGCGTGACCTACTAACCAGTTTTCACAGAGACACACCTAATCTTCCTGGTCAATGAACAGCAGGCCTACAGAAGGCAGTGGAGGAGTGTACGATACGCCTTCTGCTACTACCACTACTACTAATACTCCTGCTATTTATACTAATACTAATAGAAACACTATATAATATTAATCTTGCTGCTGCTGCTACCACTACATCTACTACCACTACTACTACTACTACTAATAATAATAATAATAATAGTAATGATAATAATAATAATAATAACTGTAACATTCTATATAACGACTACTACCACTACAACTACTACCTCCACTACTACTACTATTTCTACCACAACTTATACTACTAATACATTATAATAATAATAACACTAACACTATTTATTACTGGTGCTCCGACTACTACTACTACTAATAATAATAATAATATAATAACAGTAACACTATTACTACTTCTACTACTGCTACTACTATTACTACTACTATTACTACTACTACTACTGATAATACTACTTCTATTACTACTACTACTGCTGTTACTACCACTACGACTGCTGTTACTACTACTACTTTTACTACTACTACTGCTGTTACTACTACTACTATTACTACTACTACTGCTGTTACTACTACTACTACCACTACTGCTGTTACTACTACTACTATTACTACTACTACTACTACTGCTGTTACTAC
>JBBPDA010000034.1:3045600-3070931 GCA_037974385.1 Arnoldichthys spilopterus
TGATGGGTTAAATGCAGAGGTTGCATTTCATTGTGGTGCTTGAGTGTGTTCACAATGACAAATAGTCACTTCACTTCCCTGTTTGTCAATGTAAGACCTGAAAGAATGACAAAACACCGGTTCGTCATCTTCTTCCTCTTGTCCTGCTGCGGTTGCTGTTGGATATTCCCCTAAAAAACTCTTCCGTCTGTTTTAAATGGAAAACGGCAGGCATGCGGATTTGAAGGCCATGCCCACACCTCCCCCTTTTTGTGTGGTGTAACTAGAGGCGTTGTAGTGGGTGTGTTGTGACGCACAGGTCTGTCCAGGACTAGCTTTTGCAACGTAGGTATTGCCTCACAGGCAAGAGAACAGTGTTTGCATTTCTTAAGGCCGTTGACACCAGTTTTCATGTCCATCGTGCTTGAAGCTTTCCTGTTATGCCATCAGAAAAAAAGATAAAGGACAAATTGCCACATGTTAATGTGCAGAAGCGCAGACTGAGCCCTTTTTGTATTTTGTTCCATGAATATAAAATGAGCTGCGTTGTTATAGTTTGGCTTTTTGAATCCAGTAGCAATTTCTTACAATACAGTATTTAAAAAATGACTTAGATGTGTATGACATGATGTAAATACATATTTGTGTTGTTTTTGCATCTCTAATTTAGTAAAATATCCCACTACCCATCATTTGAGGATCAGTATAGAGCAGTGGTCACCAACCCTCTTCCTCAATATCTGCCTTCCTTTAGGGTTCATCTTCAGAGCATACCTAGTGGATAGGAACTTACCCTTACAATATGAGGTTCATAGGTTCAAGCCCTGGCCCAGGTACCACTGAGGAACCATTGTGCATGGTAGTGTCTTATTACTGTCTTACAGTCTTATTATTATTATTATTATTATTATTTTTATTATTATTATTATTATCATCACTTTTTCTTCTAAAGGCAATCATTAGATCAAGAGGGAAAACTAAAGATTGGAACTAAAATCTGCAGGAGGGTATATCTCCAGGTTCAGGGTTGGAGACTGGTATAGAGATTAATTCATAGGGGCAAAACTGCTGTGCCGTGGAACATGATTTGAATGCAAATGTTAAAGGCATTTTCTTTAGCATATATGTGAAGTGAACATGACTATTTGCCATTGTGAACACACTCAAGTACCACAACAAAATGTGACCTCTGCATTTAACCCATCACACGTGCCTAGTGGAGCAGCAGGCAGCTATCAACAGCACCCGGGGAGCAGTACCTTGCTCAAGGGAACCTCAGTGGTACCTGGGCCAGGACTTGGACCTGCGACCTTCAGGTCCCAAGGGCAATGTCCTAATCACTAGGCAGGATGATCTGAATCAGCTTTTACCAAATTAATCTAATTTTATTAAGGAGATAAATCACCATTCACAGAAATGTTGTTCTTGTTATATATAAAAACATATTACTTACTTACATATATAATAACAACAATATATCTGCAAATGGTGATTTATCTGCACGTTTTCAATGTGACTGATTCAGAGATTTTCAAAGACTGATTCACAAGCATAAAACAAGCTAATATTTGTCTTTGGTTTTTTTTCTAGGCTTTTCCTCCAGAGTCTTCAACATTCTTCCTGCTTTCTGCTCACATTGACTGAACACTCACAATGTCGAAGTTGGTCGGATTTGGGAGAATGCTGGTGCGTCGCCGCATACTGGACACCAATGAGGAAGAAACTCGCTTTTCCCGCTGCCTCTCTACCTTGGACCTCATAGCCCTGGGCGTCGGGGCTACCCTTGGGGCTGGGGTCTATGTCCTAGCTGGGGAGGTGGCCCGGGAGAAGGCTGGTCCAGCCATTGTGCTTTCCTTCCTAGTTGCAGCTCTGTCCTCAGTGCTTGCTGGTTTGTGCTACGCTGAGTTTGGTGCACGGGTACCTAAGACAGGATCTGCTTACCTGTACAGCTATGTGACCGTGGGTGAAATCTGGGCCTTTATTACAGGATGGAACCTCATTCTCTCCTATGTGATAGGTCAGTAAACCTTGTATATTGCTGTCTAGTATCTAGTATCTGGAAGTAGAAGGAAGCTCAAAGTGTAAAGGAAACCTGCAGTATTAAGTGTTGCCCTAAAGTGACCACTTGACATTCAGGAATGCATCATTTCTGAAATGCAAGCTTTTCCAGTGTCGAGTTCTTAAGGATCAGTTCATTAACGACTGGCCCCAGAGCTCATTCAGGAAGGCCGAAAAAATGGCGCTTGTGAAATTCAACTTAAATTGGAAGTAGCTCTAGAAATAGATGAAGTGTTTACGCCCTTTTATAAAGGGCCTGAGAGTGTTTTAAGTTCAACACACCCTCTGAAGAGCAACTCATTTTTACTGCACTCCCACACACACTGATTACTGTTTTTATGGTTCTTCTTTCAGGCACAGCCAGCGTGGCCAGAGCCTGGAGCTCCACCTTTGACAACCTAGTGGAACAGAAGATCTCCACCTTTTTCAATGAATCCATGTCTATTCCCCATACAGGAGTGCTGGCAAAATATCCAGACCTGTTTGCACTAATTCTGATACTTTTACTTACTGGTGAGTCCATCGTCAGTGTCACTTAAGATGCCTTTATTCTGTGTCCTGCTTATTATGTTATTCATTAATATTGTACTTTTTCATAAATAACTTATGTCTATAAGTTATGCATACTTGGGCATCTTTTGATGCATTGTGGGCACTGATTTTCTACACATTTATATGTACATTAATATGTCATGTTGAATTTTGTTTCCAATAAATTAAACTAAACTCAGTAAAAAGAAATGGTGCTTTAAAATTTCCAGGAAAATGACAGATTTAAGTTTACTTGTAAACAAAGTGAATGTATTTTTATTTTGATAATAAAATTTTTAATTTAAGTTAATTCAATTTTTGCATGTGACTGTAATAAATATGCCAACTTCGTTGTGAAGTGTCCTGTTTTTGGGCTGTGAAATATACATTTGCCATAATTAATACAATTAAATTCGCAGTTAGCCGTCAGTCAGGATCAGTCTGTATTGGTGAAACGCTAAAGACGGTGATGCCAATAATTCTGCAACTCTCACCTCCCACACTACAGGCTTGCTGGCGTTCGGTGTGAATGAGTCAGCCCTCGTGAACAAGATCTTCACGGTGATCAACCTGGTGGTGTTAGGTTTTGTCATCATTTCAGGCTTTGTGAAGGGCGACACTGCCAACTGGAACATAACTCTGCAAGACATTGAAAACAACAGAAGTGCTCCAGTACCCATGTGAGTGTGCCAACCACAGCTCTGATGGGTGGGAGTGGGCAGAGGCTGTTTTTTGTTTGGTAGAACATGGAATCAGAGTGTTAGCTATACATGCAAAACCTAAAATCTTGCAATATTGCCTTATGTTTCTCAGGGGAACTGAATTTGGCACTGGTGGGTTTGCACCATTTGGCTTTTCTGGAATTCTCTCTGGTGCGGCAACCTGCTTCTATGCATTTGTGGGTTTCGACTGCATTGCAACCACAAGTAGGTCACAACACCTCCAACTTCAGAAGCTTGTGTGTCTTGGTTGGAAAAATCAAACCAACTAACTGGTACATTTTTTCCCACTCATGTAGGTGAAGAGGCTAAAAACCCTCAGCGTTCTATACCCATAGGCATTGTGGCCTCGTTGCTTATCTGCTTTGTTGCTTACTTTGGAGTTTCGGCCGCCCTCACCCTCATGATGCCCTACTACCTGTTGGACACTAAAAGCCCACTGCCTGAGGCCTTCAAATATGTGAACTGGGACCCTGCCCGCTACATAGTGGCTGTTGGCTCTCTCTGTGCCCTTTCCACCAGGTAGGTATTTTTTCTTAATCCTACACCTATAACCAGGCTTGATGTTCTTGGGTTACAGATTGACACAAACTGCTTGACTGACACTTAATTGTTTGTGTTTGCCTTCAATTTCTGTAGCATGGTTTTCTCAGTTTAAATGTTTACCTGTTGCTTGGTTTTAGCCTGTTGGGCTCCATGTTCCCCATGCCTCGTGTGATCTTTGCCATGGCTGAGGATGGCCTGCTCTTCCGTTTTCTCTCCCGCATGCACAAGAAAACAAAGACTCCCATGCTCGCCACCATTGTGTCTGGCGTTGTGGCAGGTAGAGATGCACTAGAGTTCATGTCTTTTGGAATACACTGTAAAACATTTTAAATATTTGCATGATACTAAATGTCATGTATATGAAACGTGTGTGTGTGAGTACGTGTGTGTGTATGTGTGTGTGTGGGGGGGTGCACTGGTCAGCACTGTCACCTCACAGCAAGTAGGTCCTGGGTTCGATCACTGGGTCAGCCACTGGTGCCATTCTGTGCGGAGTTTGCAAGCTCTCCCCGTGTTCGCGTGGGTTTTCTCCAAGTGTTACGGTTTCCTCTCACTGTCCAAAGGCGCCAATAGTTTGAGTGGATACTCTAAATTGCTTACTGTGGACCTAAGGCGGGTACACCCAGGACAGGAGGCTCAACCCATTTCAGGGCAACACATAGACAGACTACTACAAGCCTTTAGACATTGGTAGGAAACTGGAGCACCCGGAGAAAACCCACGCGAACATGAGGAGAACCTGCAAACTCCCAGCATTAACCTAATTAGGAAAAAATTTGCAGAGTGGAGCTTTAGTTTTGTATGATCATGGCTGCACACTTTGCCTGAGTTACACTTCTCTCTACGTTATGTCTGACTCAAATGTCTTGTTTGTCTTCACCACTTCTCTCTGCCACAATTTCCTCTATTTCTCTCCATATAGCTCTGATGGCCTTCTTGTTCGATCTGGATGCCCTGGTGGACCTGATGTCAATTGGGACCTTGTTGGCTTACACCCTTGTGGCAGTGTGTGTGCTCATCCTCAGGTTGGTTCACTTCTACAGAGCACTTTAACACGAATGTGCACACATGATCTTAACTTTTAAATGCATAGGTATTTCTAAAGACGTGTACAGTACTATGCAAACATCTTAGGCACCTATGCTTGTAGTTTAAAGCCATTTATGTGAGATGTGAGTTTCTGCAGCAAAAACAGAAATGTACATTAGAATAAACAGTAGTCGATGGTGTGTGATCTGGTTAGAAGACACAGGTTCGGCTCCATATTTCTCCTCCAGGCCTCCAGCCACTGTATGGATGCGTGTAAAGCTCCATCAGCAGCTGATTTCATCTGATGAAGGACTGATTGAGCCCAAACCTGTGATTTGATTAGAACTACAGTAATGTTGGGCGTCCGCTAGGAGAGAACTGGAAATGGCAAACCAGCACACTGACACATAAAATCACTGTTCACTGTTTTATTCTTATTTGTTTCTATACATCATTTTCTCAGGTGCCTAAGACTTTTGCACAGTAATGTATATAGATTGGGTCATTTCCTGACCCAGCACTTATCTGATGCACACTAAGCACCAGACTGCCATAATAAACAGCTCCCTGACAGTAATGTAATAATAACAGTAAATACATTTTTTCATGTTTTGCAGTTTTATTTGTCCTTATTACCTTAAAAAAAATGAATGGGGGAGGGGTGTGGATGAGGTCATAGGTCACTGGTGACTCAAGGCGTACGTTTAAGAGTATGTGCTTTTCTCGTCACAGGTACCAGCCAGGCAGCATCAGCTCCAATGCTGACAAGAAGTTGGTGGAGCTGAAGAGGCTGACCGACAAGGACCCCATGACTGACGGGGACAGTGGTGATGAGCATGGACAAGAGTTGGAGAAAATGCCCCTGAAGGGCACCTTCTCTCCCAGACTTCTGTTGCTGCCCAGCTCTCAGTCACCCACCAAAACCTCAGGCCTTATTGTATATGCCACCACAGCCATAATATGTAAGATATCCCCGGCCTGTCATCTCACATCATTACATCTCACATCATTACCGTTCTTACTTGCAGCGACCATGCTGGGATTAGGATGTTCTCTCAGACTCTGTCTCTCTCTTTCCACAGGTGTGTTCTTCACTCTGCTGTGTGTAGTGCTAGCAGTGTGCGGTGAAATGGTCAGTGGGGGACATGCTATATGGATCACTCTGGTGGTTATCCTGGTTCTCCTCTCCTTGGTCTGCATCCTTATCATCTGGAGACAGCCCCAGAGCAATGAGGCTGTTACGTTTAAGGTAAATGCACTTTGCCTAGATAGCCTTATGTAATACACTGTATTGCACCTTCGTGGATATATCATTGAAGTGTGTGGTACAAAAATGGGGCTAGTTTTCCCTTATGGCACTAAATAAACTATACATTTTTCTGTTTTTATAGTTCAGACTTCAGATCCTCAGGTGTGTCTATGTGGTATTAATGACCTTTTTCTTATTCCAGGTGCCTTTGCTTCCTGTGTTGCCTTTGGTCAGTATCTTTGTTAACATCTACCTCATGATGCAGCTGGATGGACTAACTTGGATTCGTTTCACAGTCTGGATGCTTATCGGTAAGCTGGATAACAGACATTTTATCGGCTCTTAAGTACAATCAGTTAATTCAGTCGTGCTGCAGGAAAAATTCTGATTATGATTTCAGCTTGACTATGTTTACTCTAACTTTGTTGAAGTCTCGCTTTGGCCATTTCAGTGGTGACCGTGCTGCAGAGAGCGGATTTAATGTGCTGTTCTCTCACTGCTTCCTTTCAGGCTTTTTGATTTACTTTGCATATGGAATCAGGAACAGTTCGGCAGCCAAAAAGCATTCTCCTCACAACTCCGAGCCCATTCTGCAAGGAAAAAAACCCATATATTCAGGGGAGGACGACAGTGAAGTTGAAGGGAACACACCTTAAATGGATTGATGACATTAAAACTGATGGCTTGAAAGCATCCGAACCTGCACATATTATTGAATGGGTGTGCCTATTTGCAGTTGAACCTGCTACAGGTGGATTTTTGGTCCACTTCATTGTGCTTTATTGTTTTTGGAAAAATCAGCTGTTTATTTATTGTTCAAGTCAAGCAGTAATTTAATTATTTACATTAAATTATATAACAGTACATCATTAAAGTGGATGACCTCTGGATAGTGTTCGGGAAGTGCCACACAACTTGATGGGAGAGAGAGGTTCCAGTAATGCTGCTGTGTTGTAGACTCAAAGCCACGTCAAAAAAGTGTCAGTGTTTCTGTCGTCTGTTACAGTATACAGGGCATTTACAGTTACTGCCTACATACCATATAGTACTCAATATACATGAATATCATTTGACCTAAGAGTGTAAGAGTTTAAGCTGGATGCATTATATTGAAGTCCTGACCCAAAGTGGTAACTTATGTCAAAAACTGATAGTAATGATAGTCTTATAATTATTATAGTAAGTATAGTTTTTTTGGATAAGTTTTTATATAATTAAAGAGAAAGAAAAAATATATTTGGAAACTATTGAAAAGTCATCAGAAACTTTGTTATTTATTAGTGATAAACATATATTTTGTTTAATTACATATTTATTTATATATGTGATTAAATTATTTTGTGGATTATACTATTTTTTTCTAGCAAAAATATAGTAGTATTTTTATAGTGTGATTGACACGATGCAAAGTTACCGAATTTTACTCTTTAGAAAATAGACGAATGTTGTGGAAATGTTTATACTTGACATGGATAAAGAAACACTGTTGTGTCTTAAATGTATGATTGTGGTTGTGAGATATGCAGTTGAAAACAGGTATTGGCAACTGGGTTGTATTTTTACTGTGGAAAAACATCTAATTGTACATTTTTCTTTTTCCTTGTCAAACCTTTAAAGAAACACACAATGACACAATGTTTTATTACATATTCCGCTGTCATTATTGTTTCAGGAGGATTTTTGGACCAATTTGCTTTTTCTTAAGATCAACTTTGGATTAAGAGACTTTTATTCTAGAGTTCTACTGCATTTGTAAAGTTTTGCAGTGGTAGAAACACACTTGTACACACATGTATACATAAACTGTTGCGGTGTAATTTAACTGGGTGTTTGCAGTATTTGAAGTTTGTAGTATTTATACTTCAATGTAGTGCCTTCTATGTTTGACCAGAATGACTTTTATTTTGTATTGACTGCGAGCACAGTCAGCCTTGAGGTAAAATGTATATATTAATACTGTATACAAAATCTGCTTAAAAGGTATGTTACAGTGGTATTCTTTGAGTTGCCACGTGCCTTTTTGTGTGTGTTGTGTAAATAGTTATGTCTTACTGTACATATTCTAAAAAGTTTAATTTTTGAAACTTTTAAAGTACTAGACCGAGGTCTGTTAAAGGCTAAAGTGGAAGTGCTTCCATTCACTAATTCTAGCCTTATTCAAAACTGTTCATGACTTTCAAATATTCTATTATTATTATCTATTATTTTTTTTATTATTATTATAATGTAGAAATTGTAAATACTCCGTGTTTCATCTTTCATAAAATAAAACAAGTTCCTGTCATCAAAATGGAGTGTTCCTTTGAGACTACATATCCCAGAATCCCCTCTGGTGGGTTGCGTTTCCTGTGTACTCGGCCAGCTGATTTCCCGTGTCTTTAAATTCTCAGCCATTAATCTGAGCCCGTCGCTGCTGCTACTGCTGCTGTTTTTTAAGGAAAGCGAGTCGATGTAAATGATGGATATACCTGTTAGTTAGGAGGCCGTCGTATTATTGAGCGGTTTGCTGTATTTGTTCGGAGTTCCCGAGTCGAAGAAAGTTGGTATTTTTGATCCCGTTCGTGCTTCATGGTCGTTCTCGGTTCCTCTTGTTTTCTGCCGCAGTCAGAAATTATTTCAGCTCCAGCCAGACGGCGCAGCTGCTTCAGGCCAGCTATCGCCAACGACTCGCTACACAGGACCGTTTGTGCTCCTGGGTGTTCGTAACCGAACCGATCGCTGAAGTCATTGCCCTTATATTTTATTTTTCTGCGTTTTAATGCTGTGTTGACGTCGCGAACTCGATTTGTTGGGTGTTTGCTGACCGTTGGTGCGGTAGCTGCTTCGCTATTGCTAAGCTAGCTGGCTAACTTTGCTGCGTTCGGATCATGCTCCTGCAATAGTTACAGTCATTTCAAAGTCGGACGTTTCTGCAAGGTATGTGGACGTTTACTGTCGCAGATATTAAAAACGACGGTACTTATACAATTACAGCTTGCATGTTTAAGCATTCATGCGTTTTAGCTTGACTGCTAATCAGCTGTTGATGATGCTCAGGTCAGGGGGAGATTTCACTTCAGTGGGTTTACATTTGGTTATCTCCGTCTCTGCTGTCATCTCCCCACATCTGTCTGTCACCTCTGTCTGTCCACCTCTGCCTCTCCACCCCTGTCTCTCTATGTTTACCACAAATAGCCATATAGCGTTTATTTATATATATATATATATATATATATATATATATTGTGTGTGTGTGTGTGTGTGTTTTTCTAGTAAGTTTGCTGTATTACCACAAATTAGGCAGAATTGCTGCATTATTTTACAAACTGTGTTCTAAACACTGCTGTGACCAGCTGTGAATGTTTAACTTGGTGCCAGGCGGTGCAAAGCAGAGAAAGGCTTGAGGAAAAAGCACATACATTGTCTTTGTGCCAGGGTTTGCCCCCCTCGGACGCATCACGGTTTCCTGTCTCCCTTCCTCTTTGACCAGAGCCATGACCGCTCAGAGAGAGTCTGACACAGTAAGTACTCCGCTTTGCAAAATTCACTTCTCTTTATGACGTACTTTTATAAAGGCAAAGTTCTTTAAACAGCACCGTTTATTACTGGCCTACGTGTGGAACGTTTAGCCTCCAAATTCTATGGAAATGGGATGTCTGTTGTACTTTATTTGAGCCTCTGACGTGTTCATTTATTTATAAGGCCCACAGTTCAGTTTTTATCTGAACTTTCAGTGTGACATGAGACCTAGAGAATACAGAAGTTCCGGAATCCACATGGGCTGGTGGAGGGGATGGATCATCTCATGTTGTATTTCTTAATCTTGATTTGTGCTTTGTTCAGCCCTGTGATAGTGTTGTGTAAAAGTCTTAGTCCCCCATGGTAATGGTTTAAAACCATTTATCTCAGCAAAAACACAAGTGAACATTAGAATCAGTGCAAACGAACAGAAAAGCAGTAAAAAGACTGAAGATTTGTGTGTAAACAGTAGTTGATGGTGTGTGAGTTGATAGAAGGCACAGGTTCGGCTCCAGATTTCTCCTCCAGGCCTCCAGTCACTGCATGGATATGTGAAGCTCCATCAGCTCCTGATTTCATCTAATGAAGGACTGATTGAGCCCAAACCAGTGATTTGATGGGACATACAGTAATACTGGGCCTCCACTAGGAGAACTCTGGGAACGGTCAAAACACACTGACACATTATCACTGTTTACTCTTTTACTGTTATTTGTATTTAATAATAATAATACATTTTATTTATAGGCACCTTTCAAGGCACTCAAGGACACCTTGCAGCAATAATAATTAATTTTATTATATAGATTTCTACTATTAGTGTTTTTGAAGAAAACAAACACTCGCTGCCCAGATAAACAACTTTTTAATGATCATTCTCTCAAGTGCTTAAGACTTTTGCACAGTATTCCGATCCATATTTAGTCAGTGTTGTTTGTCGGTACTGATAAAATGCAGTGCAGTGTAAACAGATTCCCCTTAGGAGGATTTAGGGTATGTGAGCCTATAGCATTACGTACTATGCATTGGAACATGTGGTTAAGAGGGTGTTGCTAAGGGCACCAAGGCAGATTTGATGTTTTTGTTTTCCCTTGAGGGTTTTAGAGAAAGGGGTTCATGGGGTGCGAGAAGGGGGTGTTTTTGTCGAAAACGTCATGGCTTCCCATTATCTGTCACGGATTTGCTGATAACCCCCTAAATCCCTGTAGGGAGAGGTGGGGGTTTGGGCTTTCCTCAGCTTTATGGGTAGCTTAGTGTTTGTAAACAGACTGTTGACATCCCCACGTGGTGGAACCTCTTTGTTCTCTTCCTTGATGCCCGTTGGTGAAAGTCAAATTGTTTTACATGCACCAGAAAGGGGGGGGAGGGGTGCCCTAAATTTCAGCAGCGCTCAGCATAAGTACCCTGATGTGGTGTGCAAACGGGGGAGCTGTCTCTCGACTACAGGTCACGTAATGGGAAGTAGGCCTGCATAATGTGAAAAGATGAAAACGGCCACATGTGATTTGAGGATAAAGGGGGGGTGGGGGGGTGGGGGGGGGGGGGGCGTGTTGTCTTGACTTCCGGACATTATTGCTGCTGGGGAAGGAATTTTCCAGAGTGCATGTGTGGATTAGTTCAACTAAATGTTTGTTAGGGATGAACCAACCATTATTTTTGAATGGTTATTCCATTTCCGAGTCACGTATGGTCCAAATGGCCAATGGCTGGATTTTTGTGGCCTGTTTTAACGTGAGGGTGAGCCTGTGGGGGGGGTGGGGGGGGGCTAAATGAACACATGACACACATTAGCACATTTTATTAGCCAAAGTTGCGATGAATAGCATTATTTGTTCTTTAACAGGCCGCACTGACATTTTAAAGTCCTAAAGCACAAATCAGTTCCCTATTTAAATAACATCCATAAAATAAAGTGTTGCGTCGACTGGAGAAGCGGCCTGGCTATGGAGTATCAGTAGGCTTTGGATGTGCTGCAGAATTTTAGGTTACACATTAAGCTGTGACGTTCAAACCCTGTGATATTTTGTGTCATTAAAGCAGTAGGCGGAAGCAAAACGTACCAAAACCAGAATAAAACTGGCTGACTGGGTTTGGCGCCGTCTGATCTTTAAGATTAGATTTAGTTTATATTCAACTTTGTCATTGTGCAGAGTTGAAGTGTAAAGCCAGTGGAATGTTTGCTTCTAACCAGGAGTGCAAAGATTAGTATATCTCAGATTAAAGTGCACTATGTGATGTGATCTTACAGTATGTACAGTGTTCTTGACTATGGAGAGCAGTATATACAGATAAGATGCTCATATGAACGTATAACATTTATGTTGTAAATAGGAGTGAAGTGGACGGAGTTGAAGAGGGTTAAATGCACAGTATAGACTCATACAGTCGGTTCAATCAATCTTGGCCACATCCCATGTTTATGTTGTAATATGTTGTTCAGAAACGTCTGTGTGATTTTGCCCAAGTGTAGCCTCGTATTTAGTGGAGCTCTGGCCTTTGTTTTTTGTTGTAGCTTGAGGAACTCGTCAGGAAATTCATGCTTTTCTCACTTCTACTTTCAGACGTGGCAACTGGTGCACAATTCAGCTGTGCCGTATATCGTATGGTAATTGGTTCTGCTATTGGCCTGCGTATAAGTAATGTCGCAGATGGCCTCAATTTGCAAATGAGCTTTGTAACAAATCACACGATTTTGTTTTTGTGCCGTGCACATCCTGACTCTCAGACTTTTCAGATGAGTGTACTGCGAGTGTTCCACATGATTCAAGAAATGGAACAAAACATGAGGAGGCCTCTCTTAGGCCAAGTCACATCCAGAATTCACCGGTTCGAACTGCAAGGCTTGTGTGGTATTTAGTTCAGATCATGCGTCCATAGTCTCGGTCAGGAAGATTAAATTCTGATTGCGTGTTTGAATAATTACTGTCAAAAATTTAGTTGCATTACTACCCCCCACCACCACCACCCCCCTTAACGTGTGCTGGAGGTTGTTAGCTAGTGGGTTTAAACCAAGCAGTGCCAGACATAACCCCCCCCCCCCCACACACACACACACACACACACACACACATTGCTCTGAACGAGGGCATTTAGTACCAGCCAAGCACAGCACACAGGGTGTGGGTGATGTAATGCTTAAACCCGGGAGCCACTGAAAAGTGAGAATGGTGGAAAAAGTGCATTAAAGCACTTGCGGAAAAGGAAAAATGGCTGAACAGGAGCCTCCTTTTGCATTCTGAAAGGAATGTGTACATTTAAGAATAGGCACAGTTGCTTCTCTAATTGTATTTTAGAAGCTGTATGAAGGTCTGCTGGTGCCTAGCCACAATCTGCTATGCCAGTCAGCCACCCCCCCCCTTCTGAACTGGAGCGTTGCTTAAATATAAATCAAGCTTAATTAGGCTTCGTGGTGCAAATTCTGTTGTCTCTGATAACATTTACTTAACCAGGCTCCTTCGCTGGTTGTTGGAGAATTTAAGTGGTTTATGTGGCTCTGCTAAACAGGATGTGAGATTTTTTTTCCACCGTCATGCGAGCGCTCTTTTAGATGGTAGTGCACAGCCAATCAGGTTTCAGTCCTGTTGCACAGTACACGTGGTGGATTCAGACGCTGTTGACTGGAATGTGTGTTGATTGGAGATTCTCCAGACTTTTATGCTCCTGTTGTTGTATTGGGAGCATAAACAGATGTAAGGCTGCCTGTATTTCGATCTGATCGTGACTCTAGAAGATGATTATTTGTTTGTTGGGTAGATGTTCCATTTTTGTGTGATTTCTTGTATATTATATGGGGCAGTGGGGGTGTAGGCAGTTAGGTAGTTGCTCCTGTGATCAGAAGGTCACTGGTTCAAATCCCAGACTGGTAAAGTTACCATTGAGGAGCAAGGTACCGTCCCCAAGCACTGCTATTTGGGCGTTACCCACATCAGCTGTCCACTGCTCCTACATGGATGGCTTAAATGCAGAGCTTTCATTTCATTGTGGTGCACTGTGTGCTGTGGTGTGTTCAGTGACAATGATCACTCACTGTCGTGTATATATATTGCTTATAATATGAGGCTTAACCTGGAGTGCTAACCTAGCAATGTTGTCATGTTTGCACTTGTGCTTCTGTCTGTCTTGTTTTTGTGTTGCACCTTGGACCTGGAGGAACGTTGTTTCGTTTTTACTGTGTACTGTGTATACTGTGAAAATGACAAACCTACTACTACTAGTATGACGTTGTCTCTTCATTTGATAAGTCAGCTGACCATGTAAATAAAGATTTTAGTGTTAGGAGTTTTAAATGTTGAAATTTGTTTAATCACTGCTGTCTCTGTAAACTGGCTGCTGGCAGCTGTGCACCAGCATATACTTGGAGCATGACGTGGGAAGACACAAACAGGATAGTAGCTCCAGCAGACATATCGGGCAGCAAGTGAAGGGTCAGCCCTTGAAGCTGATTTGTTGGAAGCAGGACAGATGGGCATGCGTGAGGATCGGAGTTGCTTTAACAGAGGCCAGATTTGGATGGTTAGGCGACTGGGTTAGTGTGTCTCCGGAACACAGGGACTTGTAGTGTGTCCCTGATGGGCAGTCATTGTGAACACACCCCATCACACAATGAAATGCGACCTCTCCGTCCACACACGGAGCAGCAGGAAGCTATCAGCAGCAGTGTAGAGGGACCGTACCTTGCTCAAGGGAACCTCAGTGACCCTCAGACCACAAAAGCAAGCACTAGGCCACCACTGCCCACCTATGATCCAAAGGTGTCCGAACACAGTGCACCGCAGTCAAAGCTGTTCTTGTGGCTTGAGGGGGACCTCCACTAATTTAGACCATGATGTGTGGCTGGACATGTGCAAGACAGCTTGTGGTGGTGAGCCTAGGGCTTTTTTTCGGCTCACAGTGAGTAGCCAGGGAGTCTCTCTTTCTACAAAGCAACCCTGCCACATTCACCCCCCACTGTCTGAGTTTATGCACAGGCCATGTAAATTTAATAACTCCGTCCTGGGCTGTCTGGGACACCCGGGGTTATCGCGTTAGGGTGACGGCCTGTAGAGAGAGGGAGAGGGCAGGGGGTCTCTAGTACAGCTCCAGAGGGCAGGGACACTTCCTCTTGGCCCCACCCTGTCTGTCCTGATGCGGTGGAGATGTGCCCATTTAACAGGAAGCTTTGAAGGAAACAGCCGATTTCAGGGCCCCAGAAGCCAGGGCAGAAATCTAATTAGGAAGGAATGCCTATTTCTGGAGTTGACTCGTCGGGTCATCCTGTGTCATGTGGGGTGAGAGTAACTGGGGTCATGTGATGTTTAAATGTTGATTTGCCGGTGTTAAATGTAGTTCACGCCAGAGGATTTGAGCAGGTGTTCATCGTCTCTCGTTTGCCCGGTAACAGGTGAGCCTGCGCCTGATCCTTGTAAGTGGGAAGACTCAGGACTTCACCTTCTCCCCCAACGACTCCGCCACAGACATTGCTCGTCACGTCTTTGAAAACTGGCCAGCAGGTAAGTTTAGGTGAAATTGGACATTAGTTGGATCTTTGATTTCCAGATATGCACAAACTGTAGTGAGGCACAATGTCTTAAGTCTGTGACAGAACAGTTGAGTAGTGTTTCCTTTGATGCTTTTGGTTCTTTATTTGGTCTTTTTATTATAGCAGCGTCCTTATAAAGCATATAACAGTTTAATATTATTATATTAATGATATCACTTCATAAATGCCTAAAAATGAAATAATATCCTGTTATGACGTCATTCGTGAGCTCTGATGTGTATGGATGTGGTGAAGCAGACCGATGTAATCAGTAAGCAAGATCTGAGGTTTAACCGAACATCTGAATGAGCTTTTGCCCTATTTGCGTTATAACGGCTTGATAATGATCAGAAGGTGTTTATGACTAGGGATATAAGAGCGAATCAGTCTGTATTGAAGCATCGGCCAACAGTGCATGATCTGATGTATTGATGTGACCCATAAAAATCAATGCTGCGTTGCTTATGACGACACTGCTACGTTTGATCTTTAATAAAAAAAAAAAATTATTTGCATGTTTGTGAAAATGTAGCTGATTGTGAAATTATTATTATTTTTTTTTTAATTTAATGTATAAACCCTTTATTTTTGGAATCTTATTGTTTTATTTAAACAATTTTATTTAGATTAAACCCTTTACTTAGACACGCTACCCCTATATGATTTTAAGTGACAAAGGTTTTTATTCTTAATTACTTTTTTTTTTTTTTTTTACTGTAGTATCGTTCTGGTGTTGAGTAATGTGATGCTTGTGGTGTCCTGCTCCATTAAAGTCTCTGTTTGTAGCATGTGCTGAATAGTGTGGTTGTGTTTGTATGTAGGATGGGAAGAGGAACAGGTGAGCAGCCCCAGTATCCTTAGACTCATCTTCCAGGGCCGCTTCCTACATGGCAATGTCACACTAGGAGGTGAGCTGCAGACTGTGCATGACATGAGCACACCTTGCCTCTATTGGCACATTTTTTCACCCCAGCTCTCTCCCTTATTTTGCTAAAATATCTAAATATGACCTTCATTTTACATCACTAATTGTAAAACAATAGCGTATTTAACTTCTGCTTCAGCAATACCGTGTTGTGTCTCAGGAGGATGTTGAACCTGTTGATTGAATTCAGCTTAAATCAAAAGCTGTACATGACAAGAGCAAATATACTGCACCTCTTTGTTGCACAGCTCTGAAGTTGCCCCCTGGCCGAACAACTGTCATGCACTTGGTTGCCAGAGAGACGCTGCCAGAGCCCAACTCCCATGGTAAGAGCTGAACTGTCCCTTTGGCAGCCTTTATGCACTTCTTAAGCATGGCTGACTGTGTGTGTTCTAGGCAACTCTTTATTTCTGTGAGCAAAGGGAACAATGGTTTTGCAAGCGTCTGTCCGTTAGCTCTTAACTATGTGGGTTTTCAAAGGTTCTCTTCATTTCAGTAATTCTGATGCTTTACCTACTTTAGAAATCTAACGCTTTGTTATGAAGAACAGTTGCACATAAATATTGTATGTGATCTGCCATTTTGCTAATTTTCTGGGCGATACTTTCATTTGTCCTAGTTCAAACTAACCATACAAGCAAAGCTGTGGTGCTGTAAGAGGTTGGGTAAGAACATCTGGAGATAAGAGCTGTTTGTGTTATTAGGGGTGTGGCATTCAGGTAAACTGTGTGGAGTATAGTGTCCTGAACATCTGGAGGCCATTCTTACCATACGGTATAATTCTTACAGTTTGTTGTTGTAGCAAAATACTTTTGCCTTAATATTGATTCCATTATTATTTATACAGCAATTCTAGTCAGCGAAGCCATGATTGCCCCTTAAAATTCATGCTCATTGCACAAAACGGACATTGATTCCTAAGGCAAATCCACGTCCGACGTGTCCTTAAACCACAGAATGGGTCTTATGATGATGAATCCCATTGTCCTTGTAATTTGAGAGCGTGTGCCAGTTGTTCCTAATTAACATAGGCCTAGGGTGCGGAAATGGGCCTTCTCTGGGCCTATAAATAGCGTGATCGGTCTCTTCATTATTAGGCGGCATGGTTCCCAAGTAACCGTATTGATGAGAAGTCTTAGTATAGTGTTTACTGTCAGCCAGTAATGTTTTATAAACTTTATAAAATAATTATTAAACGCAATTTTAACATTTACAGCTGTATAACTGAAAAGGCATTTTCCAATGATTCTGCACAAACATGTCTGCACTCAGATGTGTGGAGGTGTGCTTTTGAGTGTGCATCGATTCTGTTCTTACCAGAGAACAAATCCCAAATGAGGAAACCTTGCTGAATGTCAGGATCTTCATGGAAACGGTGCAGGAGAGTTTTGATGAGAGAGACTCAAATTCTGGTTGGTGAATGAGGCCTGTTGCTTTGTAGGGCGTAACAGTTGATCATGGTACCTCAATGCAAACGTGTGCATCATGAAGATGTAACTGAAGAAGGGGTAGAAACATTTAGTGTCCTGGGAGGTTGCGCTTTGCTGCCACTGGCGCTACTTCCGTCATTACTTCACTGACACCTGCCTGTTGACCATTGGCAGGACCGAAAGTAGCCAGTACTGGTCACTGACTTATTTTCTGTAATATGATGATTTTGGAGTTTGACACTAGTTGGGCGACATATCTATTTCACAGGAAAATTGACAGGTCTGTGATGAGGAAAGGCTACGTCCTGTCCTGCCTGTGGGCGTCAGGCGGATTCAGTAAGTTCCAGTAGGGCCAGTGGCAGCAAAGCGTGACATCACAGAACAGTAAATGTCTCTACTGCTACTGGTTAACTGAGTAATCGTGCGTGAAGAACAGATTCTCTTGTCATGTAATGCATTCACATTTACAGCATTTGGCGGACGCTCTTACCCAGAGCGACGTACACGGTGCTTTCTAGTCTACAAAGAAAACCTAGACGTGGATTAAGAGCTGCTAGTCAACCAAGATTAGACCGGAGCTGAGGCAAAACCTGGACATAGAAAAGATTTATTTATTTTTTTAATGAAGTTAGTACTAAGTTCGTTAGTTCTGTAGTCTTTGTCCGAAGTTCTCTGCGATGAGGATCTTCAGTCGTCGTTTGAAGACCGTGAAGGACTCTGCAGTTCTGACTGTTCGGGGAAGTTCATTCCACCACTTAGGAGCCAGAACTGAGAAAAGCCTTGATGTCGGTGTTTGCAATTGTGTTGTTTGAACACCAAGGTGTGCGTCACCATAATTATTCATATTTTGTCCAAAGTACAATGGGAATTGTACCGGGAATTGAGTGGAGTGTGTCGTGAATCTGCAGCTTCATTCTTCTATTCATCGGGCTCCAAAACTGATTTGTGTGCATTTTAAAAATAAGAATTCCACAATCCTGGAGAATCGCTGAATACTTCATTTGTTGTCGGTTTCTTTTAAACTACAGACTGAGTCTGAGGCGGTGACTCTTGACTAAGTGCCTATCAGATACAATACTGTTGCCAGATAGAGAAATTGCTGTAATGGTTGAGCCATTACCTGTGTAGAGTGTGACTCCGGTTTTGTTGGTACAGTATGTTTAGACGCTTTACACCAACTTTCTTCTTCCAGTGAATATTTCATCTTCCTGTTCCTGTCCTTAAGCCATTTGCGTTGGAGTTTCGCGGGAAGTTTACAGGAAACAAATGGTAGCAGATGTTGGCAAATGTACACACGTTGATCTGTTTACTGATGCTTATGATTTGTTCATGAATGTATATGTTCGTGTGCATTTGTTCTTTCCTGTGTCATTTATCACTACTGAAAGGAAAGGCCTGTCCTGAGGGGTCTTACACATTGTAAACATATTGTGTGGGTCCTAAAGCAGCATTCAGTGGAAAGGCTGCATGAAAAACTTCATCTGCTTGATGTAGTGTGGGCAGTCGTGGCCTAATGGTTAGAGAACAGCGTTTGCCGGAGGGTCGCTGGGTTCAACCTGTGGGACCGACAGGGAAAATGTGGGAAGGGGTGAGTGAGTAAGCAGCACTTTTCCCCTCTCCCACATCCACGCCCTTGGGCAAAGCACCTAACCCCTTAGCTGCCCCCCGACTGGTCCTACGCCTGGTGTATGCACACTGGTGTCATGGATGGGTTAAATGCAGAGGACAGTTCTCGGTTCGGTCCGTGAGGGGCAGATAATCCGAATGAAGTAAAATATAGAATTAAAATGTAATGGTATGTGTTTGTGAGTTGGATGTGCAATTTACGTCACTCAGCGTTTGCACCCCCCCCCCCCCCTTTTTTTTTTTTTAAGGTCAAAGAAACCGGGAGAAGACTACAGAAAGCAGTTGCTGCCTACTGCTGTAAAGCAGAAGAACAAACTCAGCTCCCTGCTCCCCTCAACATCTTCCTATTCCTCAGCCCCTGCTACCGTTCTCTGCTTGCCAACCCATGATGTATTCCGAATGATTACTGAACAGCTCGGAGGGTCGGACTGATTTTCCTTCAGTTGATTTATTCCTGTACAGTAGCTGGGAACTTTCTGTGCCAAGTACTCAAGTATGTTTCGTTCGCCCCTTTTCGTTGCCAAAATTACTTTGCTTAGTAAAACCATGGTAAGAATCTGTACATAGACCACTTTTAAAAATCCAGACGACAACAAATGGCTAAAATATCAAACGTCTTGGAGTCTGAAAGGAAAATGGAAAAACGGAGTGAAGAGCTGTTTAGGGGATTTGAACTCGAGGCCCTTTCCTTCACCAATATGAAGAGTGTTTTCTGACTGGAAATACAAAGTTGGACACGGCTGGTGTCAAGTGCTGGCTGTCCTGTCGTCAGCTGAAACGCAAACCCATCACATTTTTATTTTGGACTTGCACTTAACTCAGCTCCTTAAGTTGTCGCACTTCATGGTCGTCATCACCGCATCGTCTCCGACGGTAGCTGTGGCAAGGTATGACATCCATCACAACCTGCTGAGAAACCTGCCGCTTTGTATTACATAGGACAAGTACAAAGGAGTTCGCTTTAGCGTTGATGGACTGATAGCACATGCCATGACCGCCAATATGTTTGCCTTTGGCGTTGGACCAAGCGAGAGTTTGAACTCAGTCAAGCGGCTCCCTTTTTTTAAAACAGCTGTGTAAACACGTGCATGCCCTAGTCTAGTGTTTTCTCACCCTGGGTGTGTACCTGCCTTCTCGGAACTGTTCACCAGTTACACGCTTGAGTAGTCACAGTTGTCCCCCAACCCAAAAAAAAAAAAGTGAGTGAAAAGATTGCCAAATGTGCTTGATTTTTGAAAGGAGGACATGAACTGCTCCTTTTGCCTAGTCAGAAACTCATCCCCATCTCCTCCACCACATGGACATTCTTGTCTGCTAAAGCGTCCCGAGGGATGACCCACCCTGCCACAGTCTGACGCAAGGAATAAAAATAAGGGAATCGTCAGAGGGCTTCTGCTCAAAAGCCTCAGCAGGAAGGGTTGCAGGGTGAGCACGGGGGATTTCTGGACCCCCCCCCCCCCTCCCCCGCTGAGCTGCACCGGCAAGGGTAAAGCGAAGTGAAGAAGGGATGGCATCCCCTAATGAGCCCCCCCCCCCCAACTGGGCCAGGAGAAAATATGGGTTTTATTTCCTAATGTTTGTATGCTGTCTGTTTTCTTTCATTTGCCTTCTGATTGTGGCGAATTAATATTATTAATAATGGAATTCTTTAAAAAAAAAAACACAAAAAACAGTCCTTTGTAATCTCGTGTCTGTGTAGTTCAGGTTTTAATTGGTACACATTTAATGGCTGACTGATGAGTGAGTTTTTTGGGGAGGGGTGGCACAAATGATAACGGGAGAACAGATCGGTCGTGGCTGACGGCGGCGTCCAAGGGGACCGTCTCCGATCTTCCTTTGAGTGACCATCCCTCAGTGAATGTGTATTAATCATCGTCATTGCTATGGAATTAGTTTCAGAATATTACATGTAAAAAAAAAATATGCTTAAAAGCCTGTATTATAAATTAATAATAAAAAAAAGTCTTTCAAGTATTCTCTCCTCCTTTAATTCTTCAGCCTGTTCAACGTTTCACATTCTTCTTAGGTTGGGTGACATCACAGGGGTGGGGAGACGGACATATTTTGCTGTGGAGTTTCTCACTGAGCTTCCATCTGTGGTCTCTAGATGGCGGTGTTGTCTCAAGTAGACGACCACCTCTTATCTTGTTGGAAGTCTTCATGGTCAGTACCTTCAGCCTGGTTAATATTCTCCTCACTGGACCCCAGTTAGGAGCAAACCATACTCTGCCATTTGTGTAACGTTGGTGGAGTGAAGGATATTACATTTTGTTCTGACCAAAGTTGTTTTGTAGGTCAGAGAGGAGTTCTGGAAAGCTGGTGGAAAATTTATGGGCCCGTTTCCTGGACACAGAACAAGCGTGAAACTAGCCTCTTATGAATTTCCAAGTGAGGAATGTCCAATAAGTGTGTTTAATCAGTCTAAGAGAAACTGGCTTTCGATAATTGAGGGTTAAAAGAGGGTTTTTCCTAGTGATGGGGCATTTGGAGACTCCAGTAACATTTCTCATTCGAGGTCAACATTAATGTTTTCTTTTTTGTGTGTCTTGAGCTTTCCTGGTTCAATAAATTTTCCCTGTTTTGAAAGATCGTTTCATGACATATAGCTGAGCCAGATCCAGGTTTCCAGTTGACACTGGCAAAGAACTTCTGGAAGAATGGCCCAGGCAGCCTATTTGAGCAGTTAGCTACAAAGAGATTGGAGTGCCTGACCAAATGCCTTGCTGCCAGAGACTGTTCTTCTGAAAGAACATGTTGCCTCTGTATAATAACCTAATAAATTCATGTACAGCAGCATAATATTTAAATGACAATATGTCTTTTGTTTATATCTTAAAGGACTCCGCATTAAAGATAAAAGGTCTTGGGAATATTCGGCCCAGCACGGTGTAGCTGTGATTGAAGCCAGAGAAAAAACTTTTGTTCTTTTTTTATGTGGTAATTGCCATTGATTAACGGCTTCACAAACACTGCTATTCAGTTAGATCATTGGGTACAGCCTGTAACCTTACGATTGCATCGAATTCGCCGTCGTGAACTCCTAATCCTCTGATATGTTAGTGTGCTTAACCTGTGTAGAGTCAGGTCTCTGTTGCTTGTTATGTGTGAAGGAAAGACAAAGTCCATGGCTGACTTAAAAAGGATGAGCCACCACTGTTTTCGTGAGGGATTTGGATCTGAGCTGTGGGAGTGAAGGGGCAGCTGCCTCACAGCTCGGCTTCCTCTTCGACTCTATGTTTTGGCTTGGGGATTCCTTAAGGGAAAATCTAACTATGCAAGGCAGATGAGGGGTGCGTTAGCAGTGGCGGCCTGTCATGGTATAACGTCTTTAACCCTTGGAGACCTTTCCTTTCACCCTCACGTAGGAGTTCTATTCCTTTCATCCTTGAGAAGCTTCCATCATAGCTGCCTATGAGTAGAAATTGTTGCATACATCAGTGTGTGTGTCTGCCTGTGTACCAGACACAACTACCCTGACACAGCTGATTTTTAGACTTGCTAGATTCCCCCTTTTCTCCTTCCTGTCTGTGGCTAGGCTAAGCGATTGCATGCTGTCAGTTCTGCTAATATTAAAAGCAGCTGTGTGCCTGTACGCAGTAGGAACACAGACTGTGACTACAGATTGCCCAGCTTCTCCACCGGCCATGTCTTGAGTGTCTGCTGCTTTTATCTATTCAGCCCATGGTGTTGCTTATCTAGGAACCATGAGGTAGTATGGAAGAATCCAGTGGGAGTCCATAAATATTGGAAAGGGTTTGGGTTCCAGAGTGATGTCTTGGCAAGAAAGTGTACAACTCTGTTTTTTTTTTCTTTGCACCCTGGCACTGGTGGTGTAGTCATGGGAGAGTTCAGCAGACCTGCATGTCTAAGATGTGTGAATTCACTTTCCAAGAGCACCAAAGGTCACAATCCCACCAGCGTGTGACTGCCTGTCGCTTGACTCTGCTCCTCCAGGTCCCTCCCCAGCCGTCCCTTCTGCTCCTAATCAGGAAAAAAAAAAAGACCCACACAAGTTCATGCGGCTGCGGTTTTCCACAGGAAAGTCTATGTAAAACATGAGGCGCAGCGTGGAGCTGGTTAGCTTCTGTGGCTACACTCATGCTTATTCCATTTCCCACCATCAACACAAGAACAGAGGCCTCTGAGGGCCAAGTCAGTGTTGTTACATCTCACATTTTATTCGCCTGTTTATTTTAAAAGGTGGTCCCTTAAGTTCTATAACCTGCCAGTGTAAAGCGTAGCTGGTTGGGCAGGGCTGGAAAGGAGAGCTGCCTTCAACAATGTGAGCTCTGTAAGGCACCTCATGGAAAAGGCGAGCTAGCTTGCTGTGGCTAGCTGAAGAGCGTTTACAGCTATGTGCCTCCAAGCATTGTGCGTGAAAGAATGTCTCACAGGGGTTGGAAATGGAATGTGTGAACGACAGTGTGGAAGAAAGTGAGCCGTTGTTGTTCTACTTGACTGCTGTCACCCTTCAAGCTGTCTCTCACCTCCCCTGGAGGACGTGTCTTCTCTTTTTTCATGGCCTTTCTGACCAAAGGCCAACCAGAGGCCGGGTGTCCACCTCACCAATAAAGAAGCAGCTCCTCTTCACTAGGTAGTATGATTTCACTTCCTCGTTAAAGCTTTATGACAAGTTTTGGCAATGTGCTTTCTTCCACTACTTTTAACACAATCTGGTCTTTCAGTTTTCAGAAAACTTCTTCTCCCACGTTGTTCCTCATATCCCTGTCACTGATGGTGATGAGCCACAGTCCCAAGTGTGCTGGTGAAAATGGTAAACAGCAGTGTTTTCCCTTCTTTGATCTAAGACTCGTAAGAAGCCCCAAAGACACAAAATTTACAGCTTTATAATTTAAGCAGTAAATATTTGTTGAGTCATTGGCTAGATTAATACATGGTTTTTGTAAATCTTTGAATCTTGCTTCTTGCTTTGGTTTGTGTGGATCCAGAAGTTTTTCTTTGAATCTTCCTGCCAGCTACAACAGCATTTTACTTGGGAAAAAGATTCATGTTTAAAACTGACTGGTTTCGCTTTACAGCTTTAAAGACTGAATTGTGCCAATGAATTGACCGTTCTACATGCTGTGTAATGAAACAGGCAGCTGAAAAATCTTTTTGCACAAACTGCTCTCGGTCATAGCTAGAAAGGGTGGGGTTGGGATGGGGGGCATATGATGAACAGACCAATAGAAATGCTCCAAAGTCACTTGTTCTAAAATGTAAGGAACGTTTTTGCCCTTTCTGGTAAAGTTTTCATTTTGGACAAACATTTTGTCTTGGGCAGTGATGATCTAGCCCATCATTACAATTTTTAACGTAATCTCCATTGCAATAAAGGATGTGAGGTCACTGCAGTTACATTTACTGAGTGGCAGCATTTGTGTTCAACTCTAATTCTGTGAACAGGCACAAAAACACATCTAAAATGGGAAGTTGTGCGATTGTCTGTATGAATACATGAACACAAGAAATTCTGAGTGATCTTTAATAGACTGTATAAGACTATAAGGCTGAAACAACTGGCTTGAATAAGCTAGGGGAAAACTAGTGCTAACCTGCTTAAGTTGGAATAGACAGTGATCCTTACAACTTACCAAAGATCAGGCTTTGCTTTGTGTTCTTCCCTGGTGTCAAAATCAGGTCTACATGAATATCAGGAAAGCTGATTCCTGGCCATCTCCGTATCCATGGACCACTGATTCTTTGGTAAGTTGTGAGGCTCATTTTTAAAGTCCAACTTAATTTAAACAGAAAAATGCTCGTTTTTCTCCCAGTTGCACAGATCCCCCTTCTGAAAGCAGCCATGCTGTAGCATGTTTTGCCACTCGGTCTGAGGGAAAAGATGTTCAAGATCAGTTTCCACAGTTGTTAGATTTCGTATTATGCCACATCAAGTGAAAGGATGAATTTGTTTGGGCAAATACATGTGAATAACTGAAAGCAGTAAATGCATTAATAGAGTCAAATCAGGAAACTAGGTGCTGTAAAACATTTAGGGAGCATTCATTTTTTAAGCTCTGCAGCCTGCTAGAAGAAAAAGTGCATTTTGCTTATAATTTCTCAAGAAGAAGTGTTGCTTTGCTTGACCCTACTGTAGACCTTTCTGTAATTGTGAGTGTGTACCCACCACAGTAAAGGGTATAGCTAGGTGGGCAGTGGTGGCCTAGTGGTTAGGACACTGCCTTTGGGACCTGAAGGTCGCAGGTTCGAGTCCCGGCCCGGG
>JBBPDA010000034.1:3078068-3092019 GCA_037974385.1 Arnoldichthys spilopterus
GTGTGATGGGTTAAATGCAGAGGTCACATTTCGTTGTGGTGCTTGAGTGTGTTCACAATGACAAATAGTCATTTTCATTTCGTTTAAAAAAAAAGAGAGAGAGAGAGAGAGATGGCAGATTTGCCAGTTTGGACAAAGTTTTACTTTAATAATTGTATAAGTTAAAAAAAATGTGTTTAATTACAATAATTAAGCAAAAATTTTAGTATCATGACAGATCTTGAAAGCAATGGATCTGTCAGTGGTGGCAGTAAAACTGCAGTGGAATGGATCAGGGTATGATTTTTCTCTCTCGTAATCATGCAGATCAGTCACAGATGATGCATGAACCTCATGCCAGGCGTTTGCTATTAGACAAATTGTGCCAGATGTATTCCTCAGATTGTTGGACTTGGCCAGTGCTTCCTTCATTAGATTAGTTTGAGTGGACAATAGAGGGGACTGTTTGTACTAAAGCAGTTTTTTTGGCTACACATGCTCTCCGAAGAGGTGGTGCTGACAAAATGCAACATTTGGGCCCAGTGGACGGCTGTCAGTATTGTTAACAGCAAGCCATTCTGACAGCAGGCACGCAGCTGACAGGTGGGAATAGCTAAGCACGAAATTATTCAACTATTGAATTTGCTGTTGAATACATTAAAACAATTAAGCGAAAGCTACTCTGCTAAAATCGCAGCAGTTCGGAGAGAAAACTCCCTTTAATCTTTTCATAAGAAGGCCACAGTCGAGCAGCACCATCTAAAACACATTTGAACAGCTGAATCGCCGTCCACATCTGCAACTACTGGAATGTGTCGAGGGAGTTTTACATATTCTGTCCAGCTTTGTATTTAGAGACGAGCACAAACTCGATGCGTACACAGTTTAAATACTGCATACAAGAAACGTCCCTCGCCCTTTATAAATCATCTGTTTTTTTGTGAGACGCTAAGACAATTGCTAATTCTTTCTGCATGATCCTTGTGGAGCTGTGTGTTTTATGCTTGTTTGTATCCCCTCACCTCTCCTGCTGTGTTATGGACTTCGTCCCCTCTGAATTCCAAATCCACTGTCAGCTATGCATGTATCCAAAGTAGAGTTTATGTGAGTTAGTGGATGTTTGTCATTCTGAGCACAGCACACAGTGCACCACAATGAAATGTCACCTCTGCATTTAACCCATCCGTGTAGGAGCGGTGGGCAGCCGACGTGGGCAGCACGAGGAGCAGTGCTTGGGGACGGTACCTTGCTCATGGTACCTCAGTGGTGCATGTACCTGTTTGGGATTTGAACCAGCAACCAGTGCAACTTCCTAACCATTGCACCATCACTGCCTCTAGCTGTTAGAGGTATAATATAGTAAAGTCACTTCTTTGTGAATACAGTGATTAAGTTTGACTGTCAGATTTACAGCCATGTGTTTTGGAGCAGTATGTTCTGACTTAGCCCCGAGCTCTCAATACTATTCCCCTCTTACACCACCACTGGATGGGTCCTTGAGGCTCAACTGGACCACTGCCCCGTTACCCTCTAGAGCCCAGCATGCCATTACATCATCCTAAACTAGAGGTCCGTGTCCTCATACAGTGTGTCTTGGTGTACTTTGACTATGCAAAAACAAAGGTTCCCTATGTGAGAAAATAATGCATTTTTCCTCCTTTGTACGAACAGGCTAAGTTGTGATTTCTTTACTTTATGTTGCTCATTAAAGAATCCAACACTGCACTACACAATGTTTTATTGCGAGTAGCAGTTCCAGTCAGTCAGAGATGTTTATGTTTGCCAGAGCAGGCGGCTGAAAGCTTGACGAAAGCGTGCGCTATGCCATACGTAAGAACAATTAGTTCTGCTAATGTTAGTCATCTGTGTGGGTCAATAGCCTGCTGCTTCCCTAGGGGTAGGTCAGCCCAAGAATTTGGCTTTGCTGACTTTCTTAGCATGACGTTAAACTAAAAAGGCATCTTGGTAAAGCTATAGTTGGTGAAATATCCACTTCGGTTCTCAAGTCACTGTGACACACAAATATAGGACCACACACTGCTAAATTCTCTAATAAAGCTTAAGTGCGCCATTTTTTTTTTCAAAATTTCTGCAAAATGTAATTTTTATGACGTAAACACAGTCATTCAGAATGGCTTGATGTGAATGAAACTATTCAAGAGAAACGTACGTGGAATTGCTCACAGTTGCGGTGATAGGAACCAGGCGTCGCAGAATGTTATGTTCTGTTTGAGTGTGTTCACAATGACAAATAGTCACTTTCACTTCACTTAATATGCGATCAAATCATTATAACACTCGTACATGGCTTGTTGTTTTACTAAACAGTATATGTGCAGGATGTGTGAGGTCCATCCACCATCCACTCACTGGTTTTCGATGGTGTAAGATGGTATAAGACAGGTGATGAATTAGTAAAATTACTCTCCTGAATGTGCCGCCGAAATGGCTAATGAGAGTTACAGCTTTGCCTGCTTACCACAGCCCAGGGTCCCTCACACAGCCGCCAGGTCACTCAGTAAAGAGGGTGCTGAAGGATTAGAGGGTGTTGAGCATACACTGGCCTCACTGAGGCTTTATGTGGCCTCAGGAGATGTCCCGTGCCTGCTCTTCCAGTTAAACAGGAAACGCACGTTTTGGAGGACGAATAAAGAGATGTAGGAGGTGAAGAAAAGAACTCTTGAATCAAAAGGATTACAGCAGTTAAAGAGAGCGAGACAGGAGCACCACACAGTAGACTGAGGATGTTACAGCACAGATGTCAACCTTAAAAAGACGCTGAACTAGAACAAAAACACACCAGCTGATATTAATGAAAGAGTCTGTTATCACATATCAAACTCCATCTACTCCCCACCACACTCATTCCTTTGGTATGTGTTATCCAGCTGCCTTTGGATTATAGCTCATCAGTGCTGAATTTGCCCCCAGCTTCAAGTTTATTTTCAGTTAGGCTTCCACAGTCATGTTTTTGTCCATTTTTTTTCATGGTTTGAAATGTCATTTTACACCAAATTTATACTTGTGTTCTGTGTAAGCGACTATTTGTGCATCGAGTACTACTCATATTTACCTGGGAGAGGACAGGATGCTTCAAGCACATTGTAAGTTATTGTTTAGATGATTCTATATATTATATACATGTGTGTGGGTGTGTCTATACACACTGATCAGCCATAACATTAACACCACTGACTGGGAAAGTAAATAACATTGAGTCTCTAGTTATTTCATTACAATGGCACTTGTCAGGGGCGGTGGACTGTATTAAGTGAACAGCCAGTTCTTAAAGGGGATGTGCTGGAAATGTAGGGTAGGCATATGACCTTGTCACTTTGACAAGGGCCTTATTGAGATGGCCAGACGAGTCAGGGCATCTCCAAAACGGCAGGTCTTGTGGAGTGTTCCAGGTGTACAGTAGTTAGTACCTACCAAAAGAGATCCAAAGAAGGACAACTGATGAATCGTGACACGGTCATCGGTGCCTAAGGCTTATTGAAACATGTGGGGAGGCTAGTCCATCTTTTCTGATAAAAAGTGGTGCTGACTCTGATAGAAAAGTTTCAGCAGCACAGTGGGAACTATTCAATATTAGGCAGGTGGTGTTAATGTTCAACAAATTTGTTGACTCTTTTGACAACTTACTAGTTTCCGCCTTGTTGCTGAGGTTCAAAGCACGGTAACATTAAACTACACATGCTTCAGACCTCTCTCTCCCTCTCTCTCCCGCTCTCTCTCTCTCTCTCTGTCTCTCGTAAAATGATTTACGAGTAACTTCAATGGGAAATAAAAGAACAACAGAACAGATAACATTAAATTTAGCACAACTCTGTATTTTTTAACAGAGTTTAAATGCAGCAAAGTCCCTGATTCAGTCCAATGGGTCGTGGTCTCAATTTGGGGGGTCCTGGATCCTGTTTTGACACCAATTAAGCCTTGCTTTCCAAATATGGCATGATTCGATATTTTGCAGGACAACTTCAGTTGGCAACGTTGCAGAGAGTTTAAACCCTCTAGTAGCTTATTACTTTGCAGCTTCCTTGGAACCAATACAAAACATTGTAATATCAACGTTCTTCTACTCAAAAGTGAATTTTAGTTTTAGTTTTACTTGAAAAATATACCTTTTTTAAAACTACGTGCACGGGGATACATGTGCTTCAATGTTTCCATTATTCTGGCACCTGTGAACACTGATCTTTCCGAATGCCCTTACACATCTGCTGTCACTCTACATCTGAGCGTTCTGCTGGAGACACATTGAGAGCAGGCTTGACTGCAGTGGAAAAATGAGTTTCCTTAATCCTTTGCTGACAGAACTGAGTGGCTTTTTCACGTTTTGCCTTCCAGCTCGTATTTCACGATGGCACTGATGACCTGCATGTCTTAAAAGGTTCGTAAAGTTCAAGACTATAGGATTCATTCACCCCCTTGGAGCTGTGGAAAACGCATTCATTCTTAATATCTCCCCTGAAGCTGTTGGCAACCTAAGACAGGTGTTCAGTGTTCCTGCACAGGTGGTAGCTCTTATTAAAACTACGGAGGAAGCCGTTCCGTTGTGCCCCGTACGAAGATGAGACGCTGCAATAAATTTGTGTCACTGTCAGGTCTCCACACCTTTAGACACCAAATACTCTGTTTCCTGGCCTGATGCTCTCATTAAACACAGTTCAGTGGCCTTGCTTCCTACAGTATCTCATGAGAACACGCTGAAATGAAGGTTCAATGTCAGCTTTTTTTTGGTAAATTACAGAGGCAAGAGAGTCTGTCCAGGAATTGTCATGGAAAGTCATGCACGATTGTCCATCTATTGAACCGAGGCACCAGCTAGCTTTGTGTGCAGGGCAGACCCAGTGCTAACCATGAGGAAGTCCAGGTGGGCAGAAGTTTAACCTCCATGCTCCAACACTTTTGCAGAAGCGGTGTGGTTTGACAGTCTTAAGCATGCATTTTACTCAACACCCTGCCAAACTATGCCCATAAATCTGCAACACCTTCAGGCATGATGGGCTTGGGCAGCCTTCAGCTGAGATGGTACCTGCAGGGTCAGGAGTTTACAATCTGACCAGGTTAAGCCGACCCTCCTGAGGCGATTGTTGTGGATCATTCAGGAACTGTTGCACAATGTCAGCTGGTTTTGATTTTCAGCTCTAGCCGATGAAAAACGGCCTCGAAGCTGGACAGGCTCTGTGGCTCTGGAGCTTCATCACAACTCCTGACGCAGTGTTGGCTGAGGTCCTCAGTAACGGAGCCTAAGGAGGTGATTTATTCCTCCTCATTATTCATCGTAAAGGTGTAGGAGGATAAAGTGGTGTTGTCCACACAAAGTTGGGGATCTTTTCTGCAAAGACTGTCTCGAGCTCCTGTTCCACGTAGGAACTTTTGATAGTTCGTTGTGGAAATGCAAACTGAGAGCCATGGATCAGGCTGCGCACGGCCAAAGTATTAAGGAGACTATCTCTCTCTGGAGAGGAAGGGTTTTGAGCTTAGCCAAAACAAAATAGTGGGCTAGAGGTTGAATGAGAGGACAAGCAGCTGCAGGCCAGTCTTTCCCCATTTCTTCCAAGTGCTGAGAAGTAAGTCTTCCTCATTTTGGTAATTAAAGAGCTGTTTGACAGTTCTGTACGTCTGCGCACCATCTACGAGTAGACCAGATGTGAGACTTTGAAGCACATTAGAACACCACAAAGTTATCACTGGACATTTGCTACACGTATTTGCGTCACATGGTCCTCACCAGGGACGTGCAGACACCATAACTGGTTTATGTGAGGTTTCTTGTACTGTTGTTTATATGCAGTGAGAAACGCATACAGCCTCTTAAAGGCCAGCAGCTTTGGGTTACTCATGCCACAAGCACAGTGCCAATGAGCATTGAGCCTATTTTAAGGAATGATAATGTGTGTGGCAGTCTCAACAGTTTCAGCTGTCATGTGTTCTGCAATGATGCTGGATTCCGCAATTATATTGTGGAATTGAGTGGAACGGCTCTGACTGGCTAAACCAAGAATTCATGCCACATCACCTCGTTTTTCTTTTATTGAATTCAACAGGATAAAATGACCAACTTGTTTTCGATCCACGCTGCTCTATCTAACGGGGCTGATGCCAGTTTGATTGCAGTTTCAGCTACATTATTTTACATCTGTTCATGTGGCAGAGGCTTTGATCTAAAGTCATGTGCAACTGACTGAGTGACATAGGATAAGGTGATTAGGTGCTCATGAAAGAACAAGGTTTTGAAAAGCTTCTTGAAAAGCAAGAGATCCTGCAAGATGAGTGAATGTCTATAGTCATAAAAAATAAAGAACTTAACTGGAAAGAGAATAAATAGACATCAAAAATACATAAAAACAATATCTAGCAAAAACATGTAAAGAAATGATTGTGTTCATCAGGGTCTTACCTTCTTCTGCTGTGAACTGTGAAGGCAAGACACTACAGATGAATAGGGATTTTAAATAAAAGTTATCACAGTGAATTATCTTTACAACTGTCTTTACTGGAAGTGTTTTTTATACATATAACATTGGGATAACATGCAAATGCGGCATTGTCAACATAAAAAGTGTAGAAATGTACCTTTTTTAAACAAAGTAATCTAGGCCTCAGATCTACATTACCCAGTGAGATTTCAGAGAGCATGCACCATTCATCTGAATGTTGTCATTAGTAAAAAACTAATTGAATGTATTTAGGATACTCTAGTTAGATTCTGCAGAAAACAAGCTTTTAATGATGTAAGACACATCATGATTGTATTAAGCGTGTGTTGTGGACCTTAAATTTCAGGATACAGATGGGAGTAAAAATGGTTGGTGGGACCAAAATTTCCACAGACTGGCCCTGAATCACAGCTAATCCATTGAAAAGGTACTCTACTTAATCAATTAATCATGTATCTAATTCAGCTGCTTTAGACCGCACTCAGAGCTAAGGAAGCTCAATGCTGCACACGTTACTTCTATAATCTCCATAAAGAAGCTTTGCCAATGGAATGGGATGCTCTGGGCCTAAAGTAGCCATGTCCAATGCCCAATCTAAAGGGGTTTAAATCCTCCCAGCATTAGGCTGTTTAGTGATGGAATTTTTTTTTTTTTTTGCTGGAGTGATTTAGCTTCCTCTACTAGCTTTAAGATGAGTTGGAGTGGTGTTTGTGATCCAGAATGAACTGACGCTCTTGTGGCTGAATGCAATCAAATCCTCATAACCAAGAAGAAAAATAAATTCTCTATAAACGCCCTTGATTTTAGGAGAAACATCAAATGAGCAGATGTCTACAACGTTTTGGACGTTGGACCTGCGTGATGTTGAATTGGGTCTCAGGGAGTGTGATCATGTTTTGTGTTTTAAAAGTGGAGGAAAAAGGCCAAAAGAAACGATGGGAGTCACAGAGGCCAATGGAGCTGGTGAACTAAAAGCAATGACATCTCTCATCTTTGAGTAAAGGCCATGTAGATGCAGTTTCAGTTCGCCTCTCTCTCATGACTCATGCTCCAGCTCAGGTCAGCTGACATCTAACAAGCTGAAAAAAATCTGTCACTCAAGTGTAGCCGTATCATAACGACCCTGCTCGGTTCCCTGCGTGGTGAATGGAACATGGGAGTGACCTCAGACACGGACGGCTCTGTGCAGATTAAGACATGTATGTAGCGTGTTGATCTTCTGTTGCTAGTATAGGCCCGCTGTCAAAACCCTCCTTTTTACACAGCGCTCATTTTGTTTTTCTAAGCTTCTCTCAAATGGATTCCTGCTGTCAGGAATTGGGGGGGTGATGTTTTCTTCTCTGTGTTTTCTTTGGCTCAGCGCTGGATGTTTTAGATCATGCTCAGATCTCTTTATATACAGGCCCGCATTAGTGATGCCTCCGCAACAAGTGCAGCCTCGCTGGTGCTAATACCCATGAGCAGTGGTACACGCTAGTTAGCAACACTCCAGATAAAGCAGCAATTAAGCAGTTTGTCATATGTGGCTGTTTTCCATGAGCTCGACTTCAAAGTGCGCTGTTAAGCCCTTTCCCAGTAGACTGCATTTATATCTTTTTCCCAGATCAGCGGTAGATTAATGCTTGTCAGTACAAGCACTTTCAACAAATAATTGAGAAAGAGTCTCATTCCATCAACTATTTTCCAAAGATGGTTAGTGCTAATACCATCATGTGGCCTGTCTAAGGATTTCAAAACTGCGTTCTATTGTTTTAATGGAGCCCACGTGCCTTGTGTCCAGTAAGTGGCTTACAGCATTTTTCATTCTTTCTTTCTTTTTTAAGTAGTAAAAGTGAGAGTGTACTTTGTCTCAGTCTGATTGCTGGTATTTATGGCATTAAAGGGGGTTTGAGTGTGTTGTGGTTTGCTTTTAGGCCGTGGATTGCTTTCTCCAGCAGTGCAGTTCCAGGCCTCGCAGGGACCAAACAGATTCCCTTGTCCTTCCCAAGTGAGGAGGAAAGAGAGCCAGTAATAAAAGCTGCCTGCCAAAACCTCAGCGAATTCCTGATGCAGGAAAGAATGCAGCAGGAAAAGAAGCCACGTTTGTCCTCTTCTTTTCCCTTTTTCTCCTCCAATTTTTTTCCTGTCAGCCAAAAACGTGAAAACCACCTTTTCCTTTCCTTTACTCAGGCCTTCTTTACCCTCTTTCACATGTGTAACCCATGCAGAAAAATGAGCTCTTTGAAAAAGGCCTCAAGCAGAGAGCTGGCAGCTTGTTCTGCATAGTGAGTGCCAAAGTCGATTAAACAATCCAGCACGTCCACATCCACTCGCCTTCGACACTTCATCATTGGCAACTTGTGATTGTTTTTACTGCCTTCTGTGCAAAAAAAGTGCATTCACACTGTCTTGCAGGACAGTCTGGGACACACAGCAGTGTAAGACATGCTGCATTGTTAAGCATCAAAAGGGAAATGTCTTATTACAGAGTATCAGACAAATACTGCAGACTGTAGTTTGTTTGGCTCATGATAAATCTCCGGTAATTAGTTCTAGATGCGGCGGCAGCGAGACCAAGTGAGCACATGCAATGGAGTGCACTTGGCAGCCAAGGCAAATATCACTCGATCAGTGTTTGGAGCCGGTCTTCATGGAAAACATTTCTAATGAAGGAATTTCTCCATTGTTTGTTTCTGGGGGCATTAACTGAAGGATGACTGTTTTATCCATTCTGCCATTTATACTGGATTCATTTTTCCTGAAATTAATATAATATGTATTGTTAATAATGTATATATATATATATATATAATAAAGTGAATCTAGTTTCTAGTTTTTATTTCAATGGCAATTGCAGGGATTGACTATTCAGACTGATTGGTTGTTCTGATTTGGGCCAGTGGAGTTTTGCAAATGGCATTAGGAGCATTACATGGAGCTCGACTATCTGTCTCATGTCATGTGACAGTTTTAGCAAATATGAAAAAAGTTTTTTTTTTTTTTTTTTAATAAAAGTTACCTACTGCAGCTTTAAGAAAAAACTTCATAGACTTGGCTGTGCCACATGTTATTGACTCTCATGTAACACATTTGGGCCATCTGTGATCATTTGTGGCAGAGATGCTTCATCCAGTATGAATCGACCAATCAGGACACAGATTACATTACCCCTGGTAAAAGAACATTCAGCTCAGAAAGTGATTTTAACTCACCTGTTGCTGATTTATAAATCCTCCGCATCATTAAGGCCTTTGGATCTTGACTTGGTTCTTTTTTACATCCAAAGTACGTCAAATGAGAGTCATTCTAATAAAATCCTTTTGAGTAAACCAGTTCCATAATTGAATAAGTAAATCCAGCTCTATCTTGTCTCTGTATCGTATTTGGAAATGAACTATAGTATGATCTTTGGGATGAGAACCAGTCCAGTGAGTGATCTCTCCACTGTTTAGAACCACCGCTCTCTTGGTGAAAGGAGCCAACACATCGGTTCAAGGCCTTTCATTAGCATTTCAGCAGACTGAGTCATCTTGGCAGTGTGAGTTTAACCCCAGGCCTGTGAAACTCACCTGTGCACGCTCAGAGCGAGCCGCCCAGAAAAGCTCTGTGGTTCACCCAGAGGTCTGCCGTAAATATTTTGGAGTGTTTACACAGAAAGCCTTTGCCGTCTTCTCCCTCTGTTCCTTTACTTATGTGGTCTCTCATAGTCATTTTTCCTGTCATTCCCAGATACGGGCCTGCGCTACGCAGCATGAACTCTCATCTCTTCCCCACATGGCTGAACCATAAGTGCTGTGTTCAAGCAATGATCACAGATGATGACTTTTCAGGGTCTCATTAGCTCTTGAGGTCTCCGTGTTCAGGCTGCATGTTGTATTATGCAGCAGTTCTCCATGTTTTTATTTTTTCTGCATAAGCACAGCAGCTGGCCTTTACATTGTGTGAGATTTTCATGATGAACAGACCATTAGAAATGATTAAAAACTGTTCTTGTCACTTGTTCTAAAATGTTCTTCCGTTAACTTACATTAGAAGTAAGCAGTGTTTTTGTGTTTTCTCCTGTAAAGCTACAGTTTTGGAGCTACTTGATTTTTCTTGGACAACTCCATTCCTGGAGAGCCTGTGTCCACTCTTTGGTAGTTCCCCTACTCAAACTCGCTCACTACACCTGGCAATTCACAGGTGAGCTGAACCAGGTGTGTTTGAGCAGGGAAATCACCAACCTGTTGGACAGTGGCCCTCCAGGACTGGAGTTGGACACCCCTGCTGTAGAGTGAGTGCTAAGAGAACACTTAAAAGAGAGACTCCCCTCGCAGTGCTTTTCGGTTTTAGTACTGTGCAAATGTTACTGAATGCTTTTGGCAAAAGAATCCACAGCCGTCCCACACAATGGAAAAGTATTTACATAGTTGTCTGCAAAGTAATCCTTACAGATTCGATTCAGGCTTTTGTGGTGTGGCACAGTGTTGACGGCATTGCAAGGTCACAAGACATGCAGTTGCGTTTGACAGACAGAAAGTCCACTTCTCTGAACAGCACATCTCCGACTCCTCTACTTTCTGGATCCGCCACACCTGCTGCAGGCACTATAATCCCACTGTGTTCATTAATCAGCCATCTTTCAGCCTGTAATTTCTGTTTGCTCAGCTGTTTAGGAAGCAGATGCATGCTGGAGCTAGCCCTTTTCATTCCTGCAGAAATAATGACTTTTAATGTCTCATATAAAGAAAAAGTGCAAGAGATGTAACTAAACATAGCTTAGAGCGATAGTTGAGTGGCAAGGTTTAGGTAGCGTGCAAGTAATCAAAACCTGTGACCAACAGGTAACATCAAGCAAACTGCACATCCAAACCAGCACACACAGCAAGGCTTTGGTCTCAAATGTCATTTTTTAAATCCATTTAGGTACATGCAGGGTGTTATAAGGCAAAATAGTCCCTAAAGAAAACTTTTGTTTTTTCAAATTGTGTGGCTTGAGAAAATCATTTACACCAACCAGCCACAGCATTAAAACCACTGACAGGTGACGCGAATAAAGCTGTCTTTTAATTGCATCTGTGATGGGATGGGATATATTAAATAGGTTTTTTTAAAAAGTTGATGTCTTGGAAAAATGACCAAGCATAAGGATCTGACTGTTTGAGCCAAAATGTGATGATGACTGGGTCAAAGCATGTCTAAACGAAAGGTCTTGTGGGGTGTTACTGGTATGCAGTAGCTAGTACCTACCACAAATTATGTAAGGAAGGACAACTGGTGAATTGGTGACAGGGTTAAGAGCACCCAAGGCTCACTGATGTATGTGGAAAGTAAAAGCTAGCCCATCTGATTTGGTCCCACAGGAGAACAACTGTAGCACACAAAGTAAACGCTCACTAAGCGAAATGTGTCAGAGCACATTCAGAGCTGTCATGACACACAATATTAGGCAGGTGATTTGAATGTCAGGTCTGATTGTTGTAGGTGTAACAGTTTACACAATGCTAACCTTTAGCATTACCTTCGTTTGCCTTGTAACACAGTGTGAAACCAAATGTATCAAACTTCAGACTACAAACATGTATCGGCTAGGGGTGTTACAATGCATCAAAAAGTCATAACATTGCAATGTATAAACTATGACTGCATTGCTTAGTGTTCAACCAGTCCCAAACAGCAGCCCGGTCCAGCACCTGCATGTCCTACATCGACCGCTCCCTGCCTTCCAGCTCTCATTTCACTCTCAATACACTGTGCTACAACTGAATGCAGTCATTATTTTCTTTATATATATAATTTCATTCTAAATATTGTGAGAATATTGAAATGGTAAATTATGTGCTGAGCGTATCGTTAAACTCCTCTTGGATGTTCAGATAAATTTGACGTAAAGGTGAAAAGTTAATTTGATTTTTCTTAACAAACGATAGCTTTAAATGGGCTGGATTAGTGCCACTGCTTCCACAGCCTGGCAGGTTCTATGGTAACATCTGTGGTGAAATGAAGAATCTCTCCATCACCTCCACACCAGCTGGGTCTGTCAACGTCCCCCAGAGAGCCCTCCCAAACAGCAGAGCACAATTCCACTCTGTCCACAGCTCCTTACAGACATAGAACCTCTAGTACATTACCAGACCACATTCAAAACCACGTTATGAATGGGCCACAGAGTTTTAGAGCTAATCAAACCATTAATTATTTAGTTTTGATGCTTATTTTTCTTTCTGGCTGAGGGTTTTTAAATTCTGCGGCCTCCATAAGTAAGGGAACCAGACGTGTCAAATTTCTCGACCTGGCCTGGCCGAGAACTTTGCTTACAAACAGAAGCACCCGTGCGTGACAACAGTATTGTACAAGACGATCTCAGATTACTGCTGAAAGCATTGCAGAGGCAGAGTGGAATAACCTCCATTTCAAGAGTGTTCCTGACTTCTGGTGCAGTAGGGACGGCAACAATGCTCCAAAAAGTGCTTAATGGAAAAACTCATTTTTTCTTTTCCATATGCTGTGTTGATGTCATGTTGGCTAATGGGAAGTGCTCAGAGTTTGGTGGATGAGCAATAAAAATCCTCCAGTGGTGAGTCACCCAGCAGTGGCAATGTGTTTTCATCCCGCCGCTACTGTAACGGGAAAAATAAACGTTTATATAGCCCTGTGTGTTCCATTCAGCGTTCAGCTGTGGACACTGGATTTGTAAAGCCAACGGGGTCTCTTTTTCTTGGCTGTAGGTCTGAATGCGAGAATAATACAATTTCCAACAGAATAATAATGTTTTCATTTCCCCTGTGTCAGGCGTGTGGGTACAGCATTGTTGCCTTTTCTTCATTATGTTACTGAATGAACAATGGCATTTTAGGATCATTATTTCCAGCTCTTCTTATGTAACATCTGGAAATGATTTTATGCCTTGAGGTAACATTGTAATTATCTACAATCTGCTGCAGAAGAACATTTTGCAGCTCTTACAGTGACTAAATGTCACAGTAAAACTCAGTAAAGACCAGAGCAAACACTGAGCATACAGTGATAAAGTGGCAAGATAAATGTCTTAAATCTGGCCAGCACTTCTAATATTTCTCTGGCTGTAATATTATAAGATTATTTACAAGCAAATGTATCTTCCGACAGAATAGGACAATTAAAGTGAGGAAATAAAATATCTAAAAATAAGTTAAATAATCTTCTTTCAGCAGTATATTGTGAGATTTATGAGATATGTTGACTTGTTTTAAGATGACTTCACTTCTGCCAAGTTAACATTTGCTGTGAACACAATGCTGTCGGATGTGGATACAGGCTGTTTAAGACTGGTCCTTATGATCCGTAGTGTTTGACAAGCTCGGTGTCTGTCAAGCTGTCAACTAGCTTCTTTTACAGTTCTCTTCAAGCACTATTAGTGATGAGAACCTTTCATCATATCTTGTTTTTCTGCACTCTGTGTTTTCTTTAACACTTGGCTGTTCTTTAGCCATGGTGTAGAGAGAAGACTGGGTAACAGAGAGAGAGAGAGAGAGAGAGAGAGAGAGAGAGAGAGAGAGAGAGAGAGAGAGAGAGAGAGAGAGAGAGAG
>JBBPDA010000034.1:3093221-3116226 GCA_037974385.1 Arnoldichthys spilopterus
GAGAGAGAGAGAGAGAGAGAGAGAGAGAGAGAGAGAGAGAGGGAGAGGGAGAGAGAGAGAGAGAGAGAGAGAGAGAGCGAGAGAGAGCGAGAGAGAGAGAGAGAGAGAGAGAGAGAGATACACTTAAAATAAGACTTCCGAAAGGGTTTCTTACTTGGACATACAGTTATAGGAAAACCCCTTTCATTGGCATAGAATCGTACAGAGATTCTCGTAGGCATACATTTCTAACCCAACCCAGTAATTATTACGAACCCTTTCATTTCCCTGCTTTTTGTTTGAGGGGGACCTTTTCTCTCTAGTTCTCCACACTCTTACATTTCATTTGCATGAATGGTTATTTAGCAAACCATCTGCTGAACTGATCTTTAAGGTAATGGTTCTCAAACCTACATTTCAGAAAAATTTCAGTTCTACTTAATCGCTTTTTGTTTGTTTGTTAAAATCTGCTTTAGTCACATCTAAAAATATTAACATGGTAAACATTATTCAAATTTAATGTACATGCCAACCAATCACAGTTCATAGCCAACCAGCGCCCTATGATCTATAATGTCATAGCACATCACCATGCCTCTTTTACGAGAAGGTCAGGATGGCTACAGAGAAAGCAAGCAAAATTTACAAGGTTCTGGCTTGGTGGGAGTGGGGAGGAAGGTGGGGGATTGGGGGCAATGGCATTTACCATCTACAAAAGGGGTCTTGGACCAAAAACCTTTGAGAACTGCAAAAAGAAAAATAGAACCCACTTTTACAATGCAAAAATGATATCTTAGTAAGCGCAGTCATCTTACATTGGGCAGTGGTGGCCTAGTGGTTAGGACATTGCCCTTGGGACCTGAAGGGCACAGGTTTAAGTCCTGACCCGGGCACGACTGAGCAAGGTACCGTCCTGCTACACTGCCCCCAGATGCTGTTGATACCTGCCCGCTGCTCCATGTATGCGCATGTGATGGGTTAAATGCAGGTCACATTTCATTGTGGTGCTGGTGTGTGTTCACTATGACAAATAGTCAATATCGAATCTATATAAACAATGCATCTACTATTCGCCTTGTTTTTAGACATGTTTTCCCTATTTGATGCTGTTATTAGATATTGACAGATAATTGTGATTATTTAATGCATTTTTTCTTAAAACAAAATTATCTTCTAATAATAGCCTCCAATTTCACTCCATAAAGTGATCTAAAACACGTCCCACACATCTGGTTATAACTAGAATAATATTTAAATATTTTTACAACAATCCCCTTATGGAAAATATTAGACATATTGATTCCCCTGTCACAGTGTTTTTCAGCATAAGAGTGTAGAGAGAACAACAGGACAGGTCTAACAGTCAGCATGATTCAAGGTGGACAGCTGCGTTGTTGTAGAGGTGGGGGGTAAGACATACTGAGGAGAGTAATAATAGGGATGAAGAGAGTCAAGAGTACAGAGTGCAGGGCTTTATGGACAGACAAGGGCTCTTTTAGTGTAGACTGCAGGGAGGGAACTAATAAAAATTAAGAGCCCGATAAAAGGAGGCATAAAATGGAAGGGTGCAGAAAGGGGACATTGTTTGGGTTCAGGGCTCAGGTCTCCTGCCGTAACTAGAAGCCGTGCATTCCAGAGGCCACGTTCAATTCTGAGTGATGGTGTACAAGGTGGGGGGAGAGTGGGTCAAGCGCAGCAGCCATTGTTATGAAAGGTTTCTTCTACTGTTGGGAGTCCAAGTCACTCCCTTGAATCTGAGGCCAATTAACAGATTAAAGAGTACAGAGGGAGCCCTCTGATCTTGTTAATAATCCCCACTTTGCCGGGGAAAGCAGAGCGAGCCTCGCTGTCAGCCGGGTTTTTCACAACGCAAAATTCCCCAGCCCACCACGGTGGCACTCTGCACCTGGAGAGAGGCTGAAGGCAGCCTTTGCTGAGAGCATATCTTATGAAAGAGAGAGAGGGAGGCAGCAACGTGGGTGTTGATGTGTTGGGTCTTTGTGAGAGCTGTACATGTATTTGTTAAGTCTGTAGAAGTTCATTGGTGGACCAAGGTCAATCTGAACATAAATTACTTACTAACAGAAATGCTACAATTATAATAATATTCAGTGAAATGTGTGCTCATGGTTTTGCCAAAAATGTAAAAAAATACTTCTTTTTTAAAAATTGTACTTAAAAACATCATGTATTGCTTTTACTGTACATATGTCACTACTTGGTAAATGCACCAACACGTGTATCACGTATCATGAACACGTGTCAAATCTAGGATATATTAGACAAGGGTTGGGCAAATCCAGTCCTGGAGGGTGGGTGTCCAACCCATTTTGATAGTTTTCCTCCTCAAACACACTCACTTCACCTGGCAATTGAACCAGGTGAGTTTAAGCATGGAAATAATCAAACATTGGCGCTCCACAGTTGCCCACCCTTGCATTAGGCAAGGCTTGTATGGGTGCTTCTGGTCAACAGTGGTAAGAACTCACCAACAGTGATCTGGGGAGGGACAAATTACAAAATATCAGACAGGTGGTTATAATGTTCTGGCTTTTCAGTGTAGTTAGTGAGAGTATTAAAAAAACAGAATGTGGTTAAACACACCTGGTTCAACTCACCTATTAATGGCCAGGATTAGTGAGTGTGTCTGAGGAGGGGGACTACCCAACTGTGCTGGACGCCAGGCCTCCTGCCCCGGAGTTGATTTAGACCCTTTGTGCACTTGACACCTTATACGTTCCGACACTGTGAACAGACATGCATCCTTAATTCTGTGAAGCTCTCTGAAAGACAGGGTGGTATGGAAAAGCCCAGAGTGCATTATCCTTCTCATTTTACAGAGCAGGACAAAACCTCAGCTGTCATCTGCCCTACACGCGCATTATCCATGAGACCGGGGTCACCTGTAATGGTGCATATTGAGTCGGGAATGTTTCTGAGGCTCAGTCGCACAAGCACAGACTTGTGCTCGGTAACTCAAGAATTTCCATGGCAATTTGAAGTATGCTTGCTTATGCATACCGTGGACGAACTCACTCATGCAACATGTACATGCAGAGTAAATCAGCTCCTTGTGAGTTCTGCATTTCCTTACAGATGCTTTGCAATGAACTGAATAAATAGTCAGACATGTTTTTTCTTGATTCTTTGTCTGGGATTTTTGACCAATGCTCTCCCTTATTTAGTGATTGCTAATTCCCACCCATTAGGTAGGTCTCCCCTAATTAAGTGACACTTCCAACAATGGGAGGTAAAGGATAGAATGTGCTAGCATGAGTCATGTGAGGACACACTTGGTGAAGAACATTGGCTGCCAGTTTTGTTACTTAGGTTAATGTAAGCTCCCAGGATTGGACAAGCATTGTGCTGAGTGATGGGGGAGAGGGAGGGCCATCCTACCCACCCAGAGTCAACCACTTTTTGGCCATGGATGCCTGCAGCATCACCAGGAATCATACTCACCATCTCCATAAAATAGGACCAACACTAAGACAGTACCACTTTGGAGTCCCAGCATTCGTGTCTATTACAATACAAAACGTTCTGCTCACATCACTCCAGTCCTTTTTCCAACTACACTGGGGACCTGTTCAGTCTCATATTCAGTTTATAATATTGCTTCTCACCTTTAAAGCTCTCCATAATCTTCTCCTCCCTACCGCTCTGATCTTCTTTTGCACTACTCCCCTGCTCACGCTCTCAGGTCTACTGGTAGTAATCTTCTGGCTGTATGTCGCACAGGACTCCTTTAGTGTCATCGTCCCCAAGCTCTGGAACTGTGTACCTCAGTCTCTCTGTGATTGCTCCTCCCTTTCTACCTTTAAATCAAGAACTAAAGATTTATCTTTTCAAAGATTACTTTTCTACCTTTAATTGTCTTCAATGATTTTTTCCCCTTGACAATGTTAAGCGACCTTGTGATTGTGAAAGGCGTTATATAGTGGGCAGTGATGGCCTAGTGGTTAGGACATTGCCCTTGGGACCTAAAGGTTGCAGGTTCAAGTCCCGGTCTGGGCACTACTGAGGTTCCCTTGAGCAAGGTACCGTCCCACTACACTGCTCCACGTCTTGGAAGTCACTTTGGATAAAAGCGTCAGCCAAATGAATAAATGTAATATATAAATTCAACTAATTATTATTTACCAGTTAACAAACAAACAAACTGAACGCCTCAAAATAATTGTTGCAAATGGAACAGTATCTCTATTTTTCACATTAAATTTTTTTATGTAATTTGAATATAGTATTGTGTAAATGGAAAAGATCACGATGGTGAAGATTTCATGCTAAAGGGACTGATAGCAGTGGTCTTCTGCTGTAGTATGTTGGACAGTAATGGTACAGCATATGTCTTTCGAATACACACAAAAGCAGACATGCAGACATGGAAATATCCGTGCATACAATTGGACCAAATAAGCAAATGCTTGCAGTACAGGCACCTGCAGTGTTTTGATCAGCTCTCCCATGCTTTGAAACTAAAGCCTCAGGTGTGTGCCTCTTGTGCGACAAGGGCAGTTTCACATTTCTGAGGTGTGAAGTGATTTGTAAAGGCAGACTCTTCTATTCTGAACACCAACACTCTCCACTGTCTCTCCCTGAAAGCTCTTCTCTGTCTGCTGGAGTCAAGAGTGGAGAAACGAAAGCCATTAGAAGCGAGCTGAGAGCTGAGATAGGGAAAGGCCACCATGGCCGAGGACTCCAGTCTGAAGGTGAAGGTGATAAAAGAGCGGCTTTTTGGGGGAAAAAAAGGGAGCTCACTGACAAAGCCCCCTGCTCACGGTGAGTTCTTTTTCCTCTCTCTTATCCCCCTCCCTCCCCTGAGAGACGCAAAGCCAGGACAGGTCAAGAACAAGAGCCCTACTGTACACTGAGCTGGGGACTGTCCAAGGCGTTGGATTCCTGGCGGCTGAAAGAGGCATAGGCTGCCTCCAGTGTACCCCAACCCCTTATCACAAACCGCAAAAGAGCATGGTAAATATCATTGAGTTAGAGTGACTTGTATTCCAAACGCTAATACAGGACGACACAAAAACGTCTGGATGTTAGATAAGAAGTGCACTTGGAAATCTCTGAGCATGGGAAAGAGGTTCAGACCGAGGGGAAAGAAGAGAGTGAATCACTGTGGGAGCCAAAACAAACCAACAGAATCTCGCTCACCCACAGTGACCCAAAGGCTGGTGAATGATACTATCAGCAGACCATGTCGTGCTGCGGTATTACACATTTACACTTGCTTACCCAAATACCTCCAAGGTCTTAGCGCTTACTTATCACAATAGACTTTTTAAAATAAAGCTACCAAAACGATTCTTCAGCGCGATGCCACAGAACAAATAGGTTTATACAAACAAGTAACATGTAAAATAATGATCCCATACTTATTCTCCTAAAACTATGCACCCTGACCAGGAACCATATAAAAACAAGGGTGTAAAGTAACTTTCAAAACAAATCCACATCCCTTACATTGACCTACAGTGACAAAAGTAAAGTCACATGTTCATAGTTTCCAAAATAATAAAACAGCACTGTAAACGTGACCTGATGTTTTAAGGTCACTGAGATCTGGGTTAGAAGAATGCAGAAAGAAATTTGTTTCTTGGCTTCTCGACAATGACAAGTCATGACTGTAACTCTAGCCCATCAGTTCTGATGTCGCCATTATGGCATTAAAGGTAAAAAAAGTGACTTATTTTGTCATTGTGAACACACTCAATCACACACAAAGTTCATCACATGCAATGTGACCTCTGGATTTAACCCATGACACATGCACATGTGGAGGAGTAGGCAGCTTTGAGAAGTGCCCGGGGAGCAGTGTAGCAGAACGATACATTCCTCAATGGTACCTCAGTGGTACCCGGGTCGCGACTTGAACCGACTATTTACAAAAGTAAGGTCCTAACCACTGGGCCACCACTGCCTATATAGGTAGCATGTTAAACTAATGCCAATTAATGACTGATTTACATGCATATCAGATAAATTTGGTTCCTCTTCAGAGAGAACCACTGCAAAGCAAGACATTCAGACCAGCCCTAACCAATGCAAGAGTTCACCTACATTAGGTGTGCATGGTTCCAGTCCTGGAGGGCAGGTGTTAAGCAGAGTTTGCAGAGATTTTCCTACTCAAACACCCTTGGTTCAACTCACCTACGGATTTCACCAGGCAACTATCAAACTGTGCTGGACACCAACCCTCCTGGACCAGAACTGGGAACCCCTGACCTAAATACCACAAAAAAAATTTGATTGGATAAATTTCTTTTGGCCGTTGGTTTGTTTCCTATCAAAACTGTACAGTGAAATAAGAGTACTGTAAAGAATTTAACTACAACAAGAGTAAGGATTCTGTTACATAAAATGAACTAAAAACTCGAGGAGGATCAGAGGGACTGATCAGCTGTAAATACTGTGCTTGCCCATGGGTTTGTCAGTATCTCAGGATGCCTAGGCCTTTTGTACTGCACATTATGGCAACATTACCACAATTTTATCTTTTATTTTACATAGGTTTGGTAATTATTGTGTTGATGTATTTTATTTTATTTTTAACCTGCTAGCCATTAGGCTACTGAAGTGTTGAACACTCATCACCTTGATAAAAACAGTTTAAAAATTACTAGTCACATTAAGACTCACCTTCGGTATATGAGTGCTACTTTCTTATCGCCTTGTATTATTTTTACATATTTATTCTACTTTTATTACTTTATTAATGTTAAACATTTATGTTAATTTGGGCGGCTCGGAGTCCAAGTACTTCATTACTGGTAATGCTGCTTTATTGTTGGCTGTATATAACAATAAAATTGAACATGAACTATTAATGAGGGAATGATGTTCACATTTGGATTCTGTCATTTCAGCTTAAACTTTTTTCAGTGCGGCTAAAACTCTAGTTTGCCTGTGTAAGAACAGGCATGTGTTACCCAGATCTTGCATGAAATCTGTGAAACAGTCAGGGCCAAGACAGCCTGTCTGAATGTGCACTGATTAGCTTGATCACATGATTTTGCTGTTGTGACATAATAACCACATCTGTTGGATTCCTTGTTATGTTTTTCAGCAAGAGCAGAATAAAAACCCTGCATCTACATAATAGAAAGCTTTTGGTTGGAAAGAGCTTGGCATTCCTGAGCTTGAAATTGCTTGGTGCCGAACTTGACAGTAAAAAAAAGACCCTTATGCTGTGTCACTGATCTGAGGAACCCAGCAGAACTCATCTTCTGGACACAATGAGGAGTTTGGATTCTTCTGTCAAATAGTCCATCGTCACAGGTCAGGGCACAAGTAGTGTGGGGAGACAAAAACTGTAATTTTTTTTTTTACTTAGATTTAGCTTCTTAATTTCTCTTCTAACTTTATTGTTTAAAAAGAGATTCTCAGGAACGATCAGGATACATTTCACTACTTGCTGTACTTGTATAATTATGTATGTGACAAATAAACCTCTTCAATCTTGAATCTTGAATGTGCAGATATTTCTGTAATGTGACTTTCCAAAACAGTAGCCCATCGGGCGTCATCACTGCCGATTCATTTTGCTTTTTTCACCTCTTCAATGGTTTTTTCCATAGAAATGGAATGCATATTTAATATTTCCCTTGCTCTTATCTATGACACATAGAAGGATTTAAGCGGAGTAAGGGGAAAACACAGCCTCAGGCCTTTCTTCTTCATAAGAGGAGGTAGAATGTGCTTTAATCTTGGGAAGGCTTTGCTCTTGGTGTGCATGTCGACCACAAAATAATCTTAATTAATATTAAACAACAGTGACGTTTCTGCAGCACAACATGGTTCTATGATTGGTTTGCAGTATAAATGATCAGCTAGTCATTTATTTTCCTGTGCTACTAGCCCATAGTCTTGAAATATGATTGGCTAGTAGTTTATACACTTATACTATGACTGGTTATCATTTAAATCCACTAAACAAGTAATACATAATTACTAGCTCATATTCTTATGCTTTGATTGATTAGTATTAGTTTTATTAGTAGTTTATATTCCTATGCTACGACTGGCTAGTTCATGTTCTTGTGCTTTGCGTTGCAATATTCTGTGCTGTGATTGGCCAGTACTCAATATTCCAGTGTCTTAATTGGCTAGTAGTTCATACTTCTGCGCTTTGATCGACAGTGATTCATATTTATATGCCATGATTGGCTAGTAGTTCACATTGCTGTGCTATGATTAGCTAGTAGTTCATATTTCTGTCCTTTGACTGCCTTTGTATTTATTAATCTGTGCTTTGATTGGCTACTATTTCACATTTCCGTGCTTTGATTCGCTAGTAGATAATGTTTCGGTGCTTTGATTGGCTAGTAGTTCATATTCCTGTGATAGGATTAGTTAGTAGTTCCTATCCCTGTGCATTGATTGGCTAGTAGTTCATGTTGCTGCGCTATGGCTAGCAGGTCTTGCGCTCTGATTGCCTGGTAGCCAGTTCCTGCATTGTGATTGGCTACCAGACCTTACTCATGAACTGCACGTCGAGAATGAACTAGTCGTAGTCGTAGAAGTAGTCGTAGTGGAGTAGACGGGATCCACGACTGGCCAATCGTAATCTGAGAGCGTGAACCACTGGCCAATCCTAGTCCAGGAGGCGGGGGTTTTGTCGGAATACGGGTGGGAGGAAAAATAGCGCTGCAGTGGCGCTGGGTGCCGTGAAACTGGGTTTAGCAAAGCAGCGTTCAGTCTGACGGAAGATACTTCAGCACAGCGCGCACTGCAGCCCAGGGCCACAGAGTCAACAGCCGAGGGCGGATTTACAGAGACGGACTGAAGTAAAGATGGACTCGCAGGCGATGTGAAAGTTCGGCAGACGGTGTGTGGGTTAGTGAGAGAGTGAGTGAGTGAGTAAGTTCAGGGAAAACCTGTCACACAGCAGCCCAGGCACAATGGGAGCGCAGCTGGGAGCTGCGAGAGCCGGTGCACTTGGAGAGAAGAGGATTTTTATCTAAAAAAAGCTTCAAGGTTGAGTATTTCCTTGTTAATTGCTGATTATTGATTTTTTTTACATGCATTTAAAAAAAAGAAATAATAGCGCGTGTGCATGCGCAGAAGTAGGAAATCCCTGCAATAATGTAGAGTGTTTATTATATATGATCTACAGGCTGCATCCGTTTTAAACGCACGGGCTGACTGGTGCTGAAGACATGGAGAGTAACTTCCTGTGCATGTGCTGTGTTAGCGCTTGTTTAGCTTGTCCAGTCTGAATGCAGGGAGAGAAGGTAAACACTGGGTGTGTTCCCTGAACTGAAGGACAAGGCCAGGCCACCCATTCATGATGGGGTGGATAACAAAAGGGGAGCTGGGGGTTTGTGCTGGGAAACAGGTTGTTTGCAGGGAATTCCACAGAGGCTTCACAAAGGGCCAGATACAGAGTTTGGGGACGTTTACTGACTTGGAAAAATGAACCTTTATTACAGTGGGGAGAATTTAGCCCATTTCATTTCATTCGCAAATAGTTGTACTTAAAGCTTAATAACATCAGATCAGAATGTCATAGAAATATGATTCAAAATGCACAATGAACAAGACAGGTGTACCATGATGAAACTGCTCTGGATTATTATCATTATTATTAGTTTATACTAAGTTTAATTTGTTTCCCCATGAAAATACAAGAAATCTGCCTTGTAGTAGGTCTATTTACTTTTGAAAATTACACAATAAACTATATTATGCTCCAGTTTTCAATATGTGCACTCCACACATAATTTCAAACTGATTCAGTCAAATGTATCAGGTTTTCAGGGTTAATTTAAAAAGGTTCATCTACATATTTTGGCATAAACAGACCTGCTTCTGCTCATTATTTGCCCATTTTGGCCAAGGTTCAGGTATCATGGTGAATCAGGCAATAGCATATGTAAAATGGCCTGAAAGACAAAGCTGTTCTTTTATATTGCCCCCCTTTATTCAGCCACTTCCACATAAATGGCCATTTTATCCTCTTGGAATTATAAGGTTCTATCTGACTTTTCTGTCAAAAGTGAGCTACTCACAGATTGTTAATATTTTGTGAGGTGTTATGTGGAGTTTGTATGCAATTTTGAACTTTTGGTCTAGAAAACCAAAACATTCGTTTCACTTATTCTCTGGAATGTAAAAATGTGAAAGCAGATTGAACCTTATCATTCCAAAAGGACTCTTTTATGCCAACAATGCCAGAATCTGAAGAAGGAGAACCAGCGTTAGCAGGGTTAACAGCAGAGTCGAGCTGAAATAAAACAGCAGCTGGAAAACGTAATACTAAATAAGATGTTGGAACAGTTAATACACTGTTGTTCATGATTTACAGTGGGTCTCACATGGATAAAATGTTCAGTGGCTTTGGCTTAGTTAAGAGAGATTAACTTTGTTGCCATTCTAAAATGTTTTCTGCATTTCTTTTACTACAGCCGAGAAAGTGCTCACAATGCCATGCAAGAAATGTACCACCGTGGCTAAAGTGATGAATATTTGTCACAGAATTTATAGTCCAATAGAAAAGTTTTCTGAAGCAATGTTACATCTTGTGACTGCTTAGTGCATTATGTCTAATAAGAGGCCTACAGTCTTGCCTCAACATGAGCATTTGCATTTGCATTCAATGCATGCTATAATGTGCATGATCGCCATGACAACACAGTGAAAGTGTTCACTAAAAAAAACAAAAAAACAAATCTACGATTTTAATAAAAAAATGTATGACATAGAAAATTATTTGAAAAAATTACCATTTTAAAACATAAAGAGATATGTTTCAGTATGTAATGTTTATATTATGGCACCCCTAAAAGTGTGTGTCATGTATTTTTCATCCTGAGTGTTTTGATGAGGAGTCCCTACATCACTTTTCTCAGCATTAAACTGCTACAGTCACATGTTGCTGTGAGTTAAATCTCTTTCAATCTTCATATTTCAGGTTTCTCAAGTCTCAGCCATGGTACGCGGCTGGAGATTGGGCCTGGCCCACCGCTCCCTCCCCGGTCTTCTGCTCTTGCTTCTTGTGTCAGGTTCTCTGTCAGCGAGAGCACCTCCCCACCCATCTCATCATCCTCACGTCCCCTCCCTGGTGCCTCACACCCCCTTGCCCTTGTCCCGCTCCCGTTTCAGCGCAAAAGCCCAACTGGAACTCACCACTCACTGCAACGCAAGCTGCTACCACAAGGGGGGTGACGTGGACAAAGAGCACATGACTGAGCAACTAGCTTTCGAGACGCTCTATGCGGACGGCTCCCGCACACTAACCACGGTCGACCTGGATGATGAGGATGATGATGACTTTGTTAATAATATACATCCTACGCCTTCGGTCAGAAAGACACACAAAGTCTCTCTTTCCTTTCACAAGAGGATGAGGAGGCAAATCTATGGGGCGGATGGACGCTTTAACATCCGGGGAGACCACTTCCTGCTGGACTACCCCTTCTCAACAGCAGTTCGCATATCCACAGGCTGCACTGGGGTTCTGGTGTCCCAGCAGCATGTTCTGACTGCTGCCCACTGCGTACATGATGGAAAAGATTATGTCAAAGGGGCGCGCAAGCTCAGAGTTGGCTTTCTCATCCCACCTTCTGCTAACAGCACCAAGCCAGGCCAGGTGTCCTTGAAGAAGCCTCTAGTGCGCTGGGTGAGGGTCAAGCGGACTCGGGTGCCCAAAGGTTGGATCCAGGGACCACAGGAGGTCAGCATGGATTACGACTACGCCCTCCTGGAGCTGCGCTGGCCCCATCGACGGCCCTTTATGCGTCTAGCTGTGGCCCCTTCCTCTGATGACCTGGCTGGGAAACGCATCCACTTCTCTGGGTTCGACAGCGACCGGCCCGGAGAGCTTGTGTATCGTTTCTGTCCAGTGGAGGACGAGTCCAATGACTTGATCTACCAGCACTGTGATGCCCGGCCTGGGGCCAGTGGCTCCGGGGTCTATGGCCGTGTGTGGGACAATGGTTTGGAGCGCTGGGAACGTAAAGTGATTGGCATTTTCTCTGGGCACCAGTGGCTGGAAATCAATGGCGAGAACCGTGACTACAATGTGGCTGTGCGCTTCACCCCGCTGAAATTTGCTCAAATCTGTTACTGGGTACATGGTAACAGGGCAGACTGCAGTCAGGACTGATCCAGATGATGGTCCTGGAAAAGGCCAGAACGACTGTAGGAGATGAAAGAAAAACTGACCCATGAACCTGCACTTTATGGTCAGTCGTTTTACCGGGCAAGGCAAATATATTCAAATTAAGAAAATGTCCTTGGCAAGAACGTACCATAGGATGCTGGACTTAATTATCAGTTATTTAATCCAAATTGGATCTGATTCCACCTTTGTCTTTGACTTGGATCGTTATTTAAACCACTAAAAACCACTCGTTTCCCTTCCAGCGTTAAATATTCATCATGCACCATTTGATCTTTAGATTACCAGACACTGCTGAGGCCTATAGCACATGGGGAGGGCTTAGTGAGCTAAGTGCACATATTTCAAGCCAAGTCAGTATCCATACAAAAAAAACAAACAGAAAATACACTTTACTACATTTGCCAGAAAACATTTCTTTCCTGGACACAGATTAACCTTAGTCTAGGACTAAATTGTTACATTCAGATGCCCATTTAGCCTGGGATTTGCTGTAATCTGGGTATGGGAAACCAGCCTTTAATGTGGCATGGATTTATTTTTTAAACTGTGATGTACAAGACAGATGACATGTACTGTTTGTCAGATATTTTAACCTGTTTCTAAATTAAAAGTTGTTTTTATCTGCCTGGGAGAACCCACACTTGGACAATTTGTTGAATATACTACTGCTTGTGACAATAATGGATTAAAATGGTGATGCGCTAGGAAAGAGGAGAGTCCGTTAACTTTGTGGGTTGTGGGTGTAGAAACTAGATGAATGTGATAGAAGAAATCAAATCATAACCTCTAGTAAGCTGCTCTGGAAAATTGTAAAGAGATGTTACACAGCTGCAAAAGTAGTGACTGCAAACGCTTTCGCAACATAATATACAGCACAACAATGCCAAACATGTTTCTTAGTACGACTTGCTAGATCACATGCCAAATACAAGGGATGAGGGGTAAAATGATTTGAATATATTTCTATTTTTTTGGAAAATGCTTCTATTTTAATAAACAAAAAAGATGTGTATGATATGTGCTTTATTTTCTTATTGCGCTTTAAAGCTGTCCGAATTAAGTTAAGGCCAGAGGCCCACCAGATTTCAAAATGGTGCATGTCGTTGTAAAGATTTTTTAATGATGGAACTCTTGCTCCCTCTTGTGGCTGAGAGGGTGTATGATCTTGAGATGCTGTGGACCAAGCAAGCTTAACTCTTCTTGATCTACTGCCCTAATATTCTGATCTGTTTTAACTGATCAACATGATGGGACACCTTGCCATGAAAGCCATGAGGATTGCAGGTTCAGGTGAAGGACGACGTGTCTGTGTGTTATGTATGAACCACTGAAGTAGGGTTTGTTTTCAACATTTTCAACTAACACAACATTAGTAAACTGGCACTTCTTCGTGTTTTGAGAGAATAACAGCACCACAAATATTGGATTGCACACCCAATTCATCATGGATGGTCTACCATTATGTAAAAATTTTATGTTTACTTGTCATTAGTCTAATCAGCTTGGTCAAAGAATAATGAAGCTTTTTATCTCAATTTTAATTTGCTTTAATTCTAAGTCAAATTTGTCAAAGCACAAGAAAAGGAGTTATGAGTTTAGACCAATTAATTAAAAAATTGGCAAAATATTAATTAAATATTATAATTATTTCCAGAAAAGTTGGTATATTATCCAAAATGCAATAAAAAGAAAAATCGGCGGCATGCTAATTCACGTGAACCTTTATTTAACTGACAAAATTACAAAGAAAAGATTTTTAGTTTTACTGAGCAATTTTATTTTGTAAATATACTCACATTTTGAATTTGATGGCACATTCAACAAAAGTCCACCATTGTGTTACATCACCTTCTCTTTTAATAAGGCATTTTAATCATTGTGAGAAGACTAATTGGGATAGTTTTCCAAATGGAAATGTTGTCCATTTTTGCTTGATATAAGACTGCAGCTGCTCAACAGTTCGTGGTTGCTGTTGTCTGATTCCCCTCTTTGTGATGCACCATATATTTTCTATAGGAGAGTGATCTAAACTGGCAGCAGGCCAGTCAACTATGTGTCTATGAAGCCACACTTTTGTAGCCTGTGCTGAATGTGGTCTGGCATGGTCCTGCTGATATAAGCATGAACATCCTGGGAAGAGACGTCACCTTGACGGCAACATATGTCTTTCTAAAATCATAATATACAAAACAGAGTGTGACCTTCATATACTTGCAGTGTATATTTACAAAACGTTAGTCAGGAAAACTATTGAAAATCTTTGTACTATTGTAAATTAGATAACGGGTCATGTGAATGAACAGGTCAGATATATTTTGCTTTTATTGCATTTTGGAAAATTTCCCACCTTTTCTGGAAATGGGGTCATGTCAGATGTAAAAAAACTAAACTAAAATGTTACATCCCTCATCTTTACCTGCAAATAACACAATGAATCTGAATAAACACTGAGGTGTTGCCTTGTGTTCTTTCCTTGTGCTGTTAAAGACACTGTCTGAAAAAGCATTTGAACCAACTCGAGCAGCAAGAAACCGTTGATCACGCTAGTATCAGTTTTAGTGGGACAGCTCGCGGTCCTTCTTGCCAGACTCCAGTCTCCAGGCCACAAGATTTTAGGTTTTGGTTCAGACGAGTCTACTGTACAATGCAGTGCATAATCTTCCTCTTCCTTTAGCTTTGGTTGTGTCTGATTTTATAGTCTCAAATCACATCACACCGCTTTACTGGCCTGAGGTTCTTCTGCTGAACAGTGTTTTGGCTTAAGACAGTCATCATCATAAACCAATTCTAAATTCTGATGTCATGCTGAAGATTCATGATGTGCTTTGAAGAGATGAGTCCAACTGGCCTGTGTCTAAAGTGTTAAATTTCACAGGAACTGCTGTGGAGCATGTGGGCTGTTTTACTGCCAGCAAACCTGAATGACTAGCCATCTTTGAGCAAAAACCATAATTCATATTTGGCTTTGTGTGCAAGCGTCTATGTGTGGACGTTCACCAGTTTTAGTGTAGGATATCGTCCTTCGTGTCCTTTGTTTTATGGGACAGTTCTTTCATTTTACTCTAATGACCGATGAATAGCACGTGATCTACAAAACGGCTTGAAGCCTGAATTTGCTAGCATGTTCTGATTGGGCTGATGTTCCAAATATATGGATATCTTCATGCATATCTGCATCTGTGTTCACCCTGGATTTGTTAAACCTTGTTGAATGCTGTTCTCCATTCTTTCTTTCTTTTCTACAGCAGGTCACCTGAACTCGTACAGAAATGCAGGGTAATGTTCAGAGTTCCCCTGTTTCAGCGCTTTAAAAATGTCCCGATTATGCCTCTAAATCCCGTCCTGGATTAGGTTAAGAAATGACTGGCATGCAGGTTTAGCAACAGCCAGAGAACAGACATTAACCAAGCGGCATCCAGATGTGTGGCCAGTATGAAGATTTCCTGCCCACACAGCAAAGTGGTCCACGTGAATCATGTGAACTGCTGAAAGAGGGCTTTTGTGCTTCAAAGAGCTCTGCTGAGAACATAAAAGCTTTAACAATAGTCTGACTGGAATGGATTTGGCACTGTGGTCTTCAGCATGAGTGGCTGGGTCACATCAGTGGCTCTAGAACGACTTCAAATAAGGTGAAAATGGTTCTTGTGGGACTATGGGTGAGTACAGCTTGGTGCTGACTGGGGAGGGGGGGGGTGAAAGAGAGGGATGGTCTGTGGCATGAGAGTACTTTTCCATGCACAGACGCTGACTGCCCTCTAGTGGTCTAGCCAAGCATTTATTATTTTGCAGGACATACCGCAACATGGCGATGAGCATGATCTTCTCAGTGGTTGAGAATGCGGTGGAATTCATTAGTCTTCAGTACGAATGAACAACAAAGTTCAGTGGAGCTAAATGGAGTGATGACATCACATGAACACTTTTGAATCTTTAGGTCTGGTTTACCCAGGCAGAGGTTATGTTAACTTAAAACACGAAAAAACACTCAAGATCTACAATGAGAACAGGAAAAGTAAATAAAGAATGATAAAATACTATTTTAGATGCTAGCCTGAGATCAGAGACATTATAATGGATGTGTTACCTCATTTTCCTTCATTCGAGTAGGCTATTTGCCTTCACTGGCTCTGCACATGGAGTCTGATCTTCTCAGCTATGATTTGATCCAGGTTAATAGGCTTTTCAGAAAGTGGGAACAGGCCAGTAGTGAAGGCAACACCTGATCCTAGGCCAGTTAAACCAATCCACGGATTATTCCTTAGGAACATTACACTGTTCTCGAGGTGGATTAAGAAGCAACAGAAACGGCGAATAATCAAAACAGGACATTTAGACTGCAGTGTTTGCAAGGCTCACATTGCTTCTCGGTTATGTTTTATTGCAATGATTAAGATCTGGACCTCGTTTACCACACGCCTGCTGCGACTCATCAAGACAGTTTCACACGAAAGCTTGAAGGAAACGAAACCATGGTCAGCAGCTCCTGCTGTCGTTTAGACCTTTAGGACATTAGTCATAATAGTTTTACAGCGACTTAGTCTTGATTTTTTTTCTAGATAGAGATTTGATTTTAGATATGTTCAGTATATTAATAGAGAAATAATTGTTAAATTTAAGTAATTTTTCATGATCCTCATCTCATTTGCAATTAGTTCTAAATATTGACCATGTTAAGCATGTCTGTGCAATTTTTTTGAAGCTAATATTTAATACCAGTATAAATCAGTGGAGATTCACCATCAGCACTAAATTGTCCAATTGTGAAATTTAGAGATTGGCCTATGATCTTGGCTAAATTCTTGTGTTCTCCTTTAAAACTGGTATTTTTCAAAGATCTCTCACTATCTAGCTCTTCATTCTCCCAGTGCCTACAAGCAAGTACTTTCCTAGCGGTAACTTTTCCTGTAGTACCATGCTTCACCATAGGTCTATTACTAACCGCATAACATTGCCATTCAGGAAAGAATTTAACCCATCTGCTGTCAAGCACTTTTTATCCCTTCTACCCTAAAATGTGATGGATGCACTGTTGTTGGGATAGACACCATTCATGTTCCTCCAGCTCTGAAGTTGTAGTAGCCATATTTTCCCACCTAGTTTGGCCAGGTAGTCAGTCAGGTCTTTGATGTGTCTTCGTTCCAATTTTACTCCACTTGGGAACATTCAAATGTTTTAGCTTTCTATACAGTTCCCTGATCTGTGACACCACCAGTGAATTGAAGCACTACAATTGTCCTTAAGCTCAAGAAATCCAAGTAGGCAACCTACATCATACTGAAAACCCCAAGAGCTTTCTACTCAAAGATGACTGTATACATTTCTGTGTGAAACTTGAGCAATTTGCACATTTTAACCAGCCATACCACTCAGTGAGGGGGTAGAATCAGTAGGAATAAATTTCACAAAACCAGTCATAACAGGGAATAGTTTAGTGCCTTTTTTATTAGAGATAAGGAGACGATACAAAACATCCACTATCCAATATCCTTCAAAGCTCTGTACACAGGCTGTTCAAATACATCGCTCCCCATCTTTCGCTCATCTCCATTATTCCTTCATTCAATCCAATTCATCAGCAGACATCTGAGCTATCAGATCCAGAATTTTTACACATGTAAGGAATGTGTTCTTTCAAGTGCCTTGGTTTTTAAATCAGACTTGGAAATGTTTGCAAATAAGAGCTGGAATCATTAAAAACATTTGGAACTTCAACACAAGAAAGAAAATGAAGGGGAGGGGGAACTGTGTTCGCAAAATGGTCTTCGACATGTCTTGTGCATTCAGTCATGGATTAAATTGTTTTGTACTACATCTAGTCTCAACTACACACATACTTAGAAAACTTAAGTTTGGCAAAAAAAAAAAAAAAGAATTAAGTATGAACAGTATTCTGTAGATTCAATAGTTGAATTGTAATGGTTGCTGTTGTCTCAGCCTTTTCTTTCATCCATCTAGTGGAACCCAGAAAGAACAAAAACCTGTCCGCACACATTTACAGTTATAATATTTTGTTTAATCATCATCCTTCAATTTTATTTATTTTTTAGATCTTTTTTTCCTTGTGTTTTGTTCTTTGTATGTGTGAACTGGAATGACAGCCTACTTTTTGTGGAGTTTTGAAACTGTCACTTTCAACCAACCCTCCCCACCCTCTAGAGCCCACCCTCCAGCCCTGCAAACAATCTTGCTAAGCCCCCCTGCCCTACCAACGTTGGAATGAACAGCTATACCCCTCAAAAGCGTTGGCCTCAATCGTTCAGAGGCTTCCCTTCGAGACTGACCACAGATGATCCCCCAAGCTTCTCAGCAAGGGTCTTTCGGTCTTTGATGTCTTCCAAACCATTCACTTGCCACTCGTGCTTGATTCCTGCAGAACGAGACATGAAAGTTAGGACAAAGATGACGCCTTACGAAAGAAATCATATGAACATCAAGTTTGAAGATCAGGCAATTCAAGATTCTCACCTGTGAACTTCTTCTTGATGGCATCCTTGGAGCTAGCGTAGATCATCTTGCTCTTTAGAGGAGCGCATTCTGGGGCCCTGAGGGCAAACATACAATGCTTTAAGCTGCTGCCCCTGAACAACTCAAACTAGAACTTACAGCGTATCAATTACATTCTCCAGTAGTACTGCAGGTTGCTCTGAGCAGCCCTTACCAGAAGATGAAAACCAGATCCTCCTTTTTGGTCTCCTTTGTCTCATATGTGGCATCATACAGGGCGTAACGGCAGTCATCAGGGGGGAGCATCTTGACAAATGTGAGGTAGGGATCTCCCTCGTCTCCCTGCAGGATCTCACGGCCTGGCTCCATGACGATTTTCTTCTTGTCATCGCTCAGGCAGAACAGGACAGCCTTCTTCCTCTTCCTCCTCTCTTCTTCATTGGCCTGCGCTTTGCGCACCTTCATCTCATTGAAGACCGTCAGCACATTCTCTTCCACTGTAACTCCGGAGGCCTGCAGGCACATACACAGACAGTCACATGGTATTCACTATGGCACCTGCCCAATAGCTCTCAGTGAAAGGGGGAAGTAAATGAGCCAATGGTCATTTGTGAGCACACATGCACGTGCATGGGTGAGAATAGGATTAAACTGACATAGCCACTAATGAGGCCAAGTTAAAATATATGACCAACAAGCACAATCACGAACAGCGATTTGGAACTACCTAGAGCTACCAGATTTGGCAACATGGACCAGCACCCTTATACGTCAGTGAACATATTCCAAATCGAGCCTCAAGATCAGCAAATGCTGATTTACTGAAAGCTTAGAGTGAAGCATAAAGACTGGTGAAGCTGCTTTGTTTTATGCACCAAAACATCAGAACATTTCCAATTAGCATTCGTCAGGGATTTACAGGCAGGTTTAAGAAGCAGATTAGAACATTGAGCAGAGATTCTTATTGTGCCAATTTATTAGTTTAACTGACTTATTCTAATATTCTAGTTATTTTGTATATAAATTTCCCTTTTCTAGATTTTTTCCCTTTGGTTAAAACTCTAATTTTTTTTAAATTCTTTAAAATTGCTTACATCATTTTTGTGTAAAGCACTTTAAGCTGCATATAATGCATGAAAGGTGATAACTTAATAAATAAGAAAATACTGACAGGAAACATGGGAGGTGACCCGACACCTGGGCCTAACAAATGCATGTATCAGACAGCTGCTCTAAATGTAGTCTGGTGAGCTATGGTTATGCTGCCATAAAAAATTAGTGAGTCAGATTTAACTATAACCACTCTTACCGTAAAAATTACATCAATAATTAACAAGCTGCTTGGTGTAAGGAGAGGCATGGCTGCCTTTAAAGTTTGTACAAGTCACATGATACATTTTGAGATGTAGGGTATGCCATTTCACACCAGAACTGAGGAGATAAACTACAGTTCCTCATGAGGCCTACACACAAAACTACAAGCCGAGATGGAAGTGTTCGGGTGTTCACTACGGATGCAATGTACATTGACTGTTAGAGATAAGTTGCAGCATTTAAGGTGTGTCTTACTACGTAAGCCAAGCGAGACTAACATTTCCCCACAAAAGTTTGCAAACAAAGCGCTACCATATAGCTGTGACAGGAGTGAAAAAGGAGGGGCTGGCCCTACAACTCCTGAACACAGGCTAACCACAGATGCACAATGGCACCACTGTCAAAATCAAAACCGCCCGAGTCACATCAGCTCTATAAACCTACTCGGGTCTTCTGATTTCCATTACAACACCATGCAGTGTCCGCACCACAACAGACCTCAAACCACATAACCGAATTGGAATTGCTCCCGTGCCATCGTCTGCGCTGAAAATGAAGACTTCATTCATTCTCCTGAGCTCAAACCCCTGAGAACCAGCAAGTAACTCGACTCCACAGGCCGGTGTCAGTTCAGCCACTGAATAAGCAGCGGATCATATTAGAACTCGTTGTGGAGCAGACTCTATAAGCACCAGCTGCTCTACGCAGGTCAGGTTCTGAAAGGCCACTTCAAGGAAATGTGTGTTTGTTTAAAAAGGTGTGGAGGGATTTGCTCAGAGCTGTGAAAATCTCAGCGGCAGCAACATGTCCAGACTTCTGACGTGAACCTAGCAACAGTAATCGCAACAAATTGTTATTTAGTAGGTTAAATATTCAGATATGATTAATGAATTTCGGCAGTGAGCGTCTGCAGGCCAGAGTAGATAGAAATGCTGAAGGGCCACACCAGACAGCTTCTCCGGTCATAAAAATACCACAGGTCAGGATCAGAAGCCAAGGTTCAGACAACAGGGCAGTTTTCTCCACACAGCAGAGATTAGACGACCTCAGCTGGATGTTGGCACCTCAAATAACGAAAGGAATCAGTGTTCCCAGCCTAATGAACGCAAGGAGGGTAAAACCAATCACTGTGAGTGCTGCACACACGAGCAGGGTTCAGAAACAGGACGAAAAAAACAGGCTTCTTAAACCGGAACCGGCATTTCCTTAACACGCGAACACCGCCTATAAAACCCTGGGCCGGAAAAGAGCGAGTCCTCAGTACGGACAACTCACTTTTTCTCCCGTACAGTCGCTACGATCACGCCGCTGCTCTAACGAGGCTGAACTTGTGCCGAGAGCACCGCGGTCCTGCAGCAGGCGCGCATTGACTCTGGCATGTGTGAAATTGTGAGGAAGTCCGGGCCTTCGCCTCCCCCTCCCTGCTCGGCACGATTACCGCTCCGTTCACACGGCCCAGAGAGGAACGATGAACTACATTTCCTCAATAAAATCGAGGATTTTTTTTTTTTAAACTGTCATTGCAAATGATGGAAATTTCGGAAAAAACGCTGCGAGCTACCGGGAACGACGTCGCCGATAGGGAAAAACGCAGTGATTCCGGTTTTAAAATGCCGAAATAACGTCTGTACTTGCACAAACAGTATCCGCAATTTAACGTTCCTGATCATGTGAAAGAGCCGCTCACGAAGTCATAATCTGGCCCCGGTGTCGTGTGCGGACGGGGCAATGAGGCGAGCTCGTCAGTGCATCGGGAGTTAGGGTGGGGCCACGGCCGACGCAGCGTTCCGCATGTGCTAGCTACGCAAACCCGACAAAAACACGGTTTATTTGAAAACTGGGGCCGTTTCGGCTAAAGCGGTGGGCATCTGCGAACGGTACACACAGAGACGACGGCATGTGGGGACAAACACGGGCGTACTGTTTGGGGAGGATGCGGATGGCCATGTTGAAACAAAGAGCGGCGCACGCGATCACTGTTAGCTTTAGCGCTAGCGCAGCGTCGCCGGCGCCGTGAAAACGCACAAACAACGGCTCCGGGGTTCACACTCTCCACACGCTGATAGAAAATGGCAAAATTATTTGAGTCTGTGAGGCCTACGCTTGCGAGGGGAGTAAAAAACCCCACACCAAAATGCGAGGTCGGCCTCCGCTTGGGCCTCAACTTGCGGAAATAAAAGGATGAGTGAGGAAATGGCGCCAGTTGTTTTTGGGTCGATTATTTTTCTTCCATCTCCATTTTCACCCCAAAATACCCGCATCCGACAGCAAATACGTGACGAGCAGGTTATATTCTTACGTTCGAACGTGAGAAACTTAAGCTGGCACGTTTTGTACCTCAGAGCGTTTTAATTCACCCTCGCTTTAGACCAGCGCTAGCCAGCTAACGTTACACTTAGCGAGCTAGCAGGTTAGCTAGCGGTGCTGCCGGAACAGAGGAAAAGCGTCGGTGCGGGCAGCTGGATGGAAATTCATGGGGAAGAAATCAATCAGTGTTTAGATACAAACAAAGCACACGGCCCAGCAACACAAATACACGTTTAAAATAAGCTCGGTATCAGTGGCAAAGGCGAAGAATTGACAAATGCGGACGTACCATGGTTGTGTCTCTGTGTGAGTCGGCGTCTGGATGGGAACTGAATGGAGCTGTGGTGCAGTCTGCTCCTCGCTCTCTTGATTCGGCGCACGGACGCGCCCTTCAGCGCACGCCCCGCCACGGCAGAGGGAGCGAGCGCGTCACAGGCGGTCACGTGCGTCCCGGAAGCATCATGGGACATGGAGTCCTCTGGTCAGCATCCGACTGCGACCCCTCAATCTGCGACACAGTTCTGGTTATAACACGGAGAAATAAGTTGCACTCAGCCCACAGTCGGTAAACGCTGCGTGCGTAAAGGCCACAGAGGTCTCAGACGATATGTTTACACCAGTCGCATGGAAGAGAATCTGAGTGAACGTGTACTTTAATAAAACGTGTTGTTTTGGACATTTGTATAGTATAGTTACAGTTACTTATCTGATACTTAATCAGTTACGAATCTATCTGACTGTCTACCTATGTATCTGTCTGTCTATATCTATCTATCTATCTATCTATCTATCTATCTATCTATCTATCTATCTATCTATCTATCTGTCTGT
>JBBPDA010000034.1:3116326-3130950 GCA_037974385.1 Arnoldichthys spilopterus
CTATCTATCTATCTGTCTGTCTATCTATCTATCTATCTATCTATCTATCTATCTATCTATCTATCTATCTATCTATCCATCTGTCTATCTATATATCTGACTGTCTGTCTATCTGTCTACATGTGTTAATCATGGTCTGTGGTACTCATAAACCCACCTCACATGCTCAAGCGGATGGTATGTAGCTGGTACTAGGCTGTGAGCACTGTCATCTATTGATGAGGTTATGGATTAAAGGCCATCACTGTTAAAAAACAGGTTGAAAGAAATGGACGAAATTTACAATGCATAATATATGAAATCATGTGTTCCAATCTTATCGGTGACTTGGAGGGGACATTGACACTGGAATACTGTCACTTGTATTAACATGCATGCATAATTCATTTTGCACTAGCATTGTTTGCACCATCCACATCACCTGTATTTAACTGTTAAGAGTATAATTTTACCCAGTGAACTATGACTGCATTTCACAGCCTGAACTTACTCAATTCTCTCTGTATAGTGTATTCGGTTTATTTGTATTACTTGTATATTGTGGCTACTGGTACCTAAATTTCCCTGGAGATTCATAAAGTATCAGTTTAGATGTTTATCTATCTATCTATCTATCTATCTATCTATCTATCTATCTATCTATCTATCTATCTATCACCCACGGTGGAGAGAGCATGGCTCCCTAACGCAGGCCCACTCTCCTGAAACGCGACGTCGCCATGATTTTCTCGATATTTTTTGCTGACCCACTGAAAGAGGCAGATTCGAACCAGTGAGATCTCCATTCAGCATCGGTTGTAAGGCATGCATGCGACCGCCCGGCTCTAAAACCCTTTTGTCTGTCTCTGCCCCCTTTTTTTAAGGTTCGCTTAACTCGCTTCCAAATAAGGAAGCGAACGGTGACAGCCGTGAGCGCGCACCACCAGCAGCAGCGGCGGCAGCAGCCAATGCCGCGCGCTCCCGGCGCCTCGCGACTCCGATCGCCATATAAGGACACGAGGACGGTTCTGCTGCGCACAGCGGCAGCGCGCGCAGCACGCGGCAGGGGGCGCGCGGTGCAGACGGGGGAGGAAGAAATCGGCAAAGGGTGATGGACGGAAGGGGGGGCAAAAAAGAGGAAAATCCGTTGCATTTGACAAAAAACATCCAGGCTGCTTGAAACGTTCAACTGATGCCAAAACGAGCGATGCAGGTGATGCATGCACTTAACGGTTTCAAGAATTTGGTAGCCATCCGCAATGGACGCTGGGAGATTTCATACATCCACAATACAGCAGTCACAAGCGAACGGCTGGGTTTATTTAAATGAAGCACCGCTACCATATTAAAGAAATGCACGAGGCAATACTGCCCCCTAGCGTGCAAAGCTTGACCTATATTACTGAATCATGCAACGGTATACTTACATGGCACTTCTTTAGGCTGTGCAATGACACATGAATACAGTACAGTGCAGGGTTTTGCATGCTCATAGCTTTATTGGTGGAATGCAGAACAAAATGTAACTGCACAGTGCTGAAGGAGGAGGTTTATGCATCAAACCCCATCTGAAAAGAGCAGTTTCAGCTTAGGCCTTTGTACAGACAGAATGAATAAAGTACTACACAGAAGCGGAGGCCCCACCTGCGGCTCAGGTGACATGAAATCTGTGCAGAAACACATCAGGGAAACGTGTGTGATAGACAGGTGACTATGCTGTGGGGCCACAGTACTTGGATCCTCATTGGCCATAACCATGCCTTTGTATTTGGTTTATGAGTCTTGTATTCTCACAGTCTCACATACTTTCTTTCACACACACACACATGGATTTAGCCTATTATTGGAACATTGGTAATTAAATTTGTCAAGTCCACACAATTCAAAAGAAACAAAGAGCGCTCATTTAAGGTGTATTTGTGAAATTAAAGGCAAATAAAATGGAATGTGTGTCAAATATGCTTGGAACAGTCCTCAGCCAGCACCTGATGCTTCAACTCATTGCAATGCAATGCAACGTGGAAGCGGACAAAACCCTTTGGAATTTAAAAAAAAAAAAAAAAAAAAAAAATCCTATTCACCTAATCACCACCATAAAGATAACACAGCAAGAGAGGAGGATGCAGACTAAGAGGTGTGGTATTAGGGTTAAAGGTTAGGCCCAAATTTGAGCCATATTGCCTTTCAGCACATGTATGACATGCTGTTGATCATCCCCGAGTGACTCAGTAAACTGATGCAGCGACGCAGAACTCCTCAAGGCCAACTTTCACATCGGAGTGAAAATTATTACTTACCAAGGCTGTTAAATAATCAGTGATGGGCAAACAACAGCATGTCATGTACATGGTCAAAAGTGATTTATTTAAAACACAAACACACAAAGAAAGCAACAAAAACTTCATCTACATTTTATAAGGACAACTGACAGTTACATTCTCCAACCAGAGGAAGAGAAAACTACAAATTCAAATGCGTAAGTCAGTATTCATTTGGGTTTGTTGGGAAATATTGTTTGGGAGGAACATGTGCATGATCGAACACACAGCGTAGCAATGACTGCCACATTCACCTTACAAAGGAGACTCATCCGACGTTTTAGAAAAGATGAAAATACACGTAAGACAAAAAAAGATGGAATGTATACATGGTCCCATACTGATTAAGATAAAGCAGAGTAAACACCACTAATTGTAGTGTGATTAAATTTTTCTTTACAGTATATATATCAACTCAAGCTCAAGTTTTATAGTAACATGGCTAGACATGTACAAAGAATATCAGGCAGATTTATATATGGAAAGGACATTTGTGGCAAGTGCAATACAACAATGCTAAACAACCCAAACTGCACCATGGAAGGTGCCAGTGAGTCTCAGTACAAAGGGCAAGGTCTTTGGTAAGATTAAAACAGGAACATGTAAACTAATCATTTCAGCTCCTTTAAGGAGAAAAGCCCTTGTGGCAAACCACACTTGTGCCCGATATGCTGGCAGGTGATTCTGCACTTATGCGTTTGCGCTGATGGTCAGTGACAACACACAAATGCTTTCATAATTAAAAGAAGCAATCAGTACATTCTCATAAGCGAAATTACTACAAATCTGAACTACTTAACTGCTTGAAAAGACAGCCCATCATTAGTCTGCTCATCAAATGAGCACATCAAAGATGGCATCATGTTTATGCTAGGTGAAAACACACTGATTGCACCTTTTAAAGGAAAGAAGTTGTATAAAAAGCCAAGTTCAAGTGCCATGTTTGGATAAGTGTGTTACCAATATTTGGTGTCAAAATATGTGCAGTGTGCATCCCATTCTGGAATCTTTGATTTGTCTGAAAAGCTATCTCGATTTCTTCTCTGGTGCAACCGTCTGACCTCTTGTCTTGTTCAACATGCCTGTGGCCTAGTGGAAAGAAACAACACTGTTAGTGCCCTAATGTGCACCTGCTAATAAAGAGAATTTGAATAAAACGTTTGCGTCCCTAATTAAAAGAGATATACTGAAATCAATAAAATCAACAAAATGTGATTTCTATTCACCTGCTCCAGTAACACCCCAGCTGCCTGGTCTATGGCAGAGCCAACACTTCGGTACTGGCCGGAGTAGCGAATGAAAGCCCAGGTGAGCATAGCGATCATGGCCAGGCCCAGCACACAGTCACACGCAAAGGAAACACTGCCCAGACCAATGAAGAGTAACAGGCCCGAGAGAACATACAGGAGGCAAACCAAGACAAAAAGCACCGCCGGCGTGCGGAAAGCACTGAAGACGTTTTTTGACTGAAAAGTGAATAAAGGGATAAAAAAAACCAAATTGACATATATTTATAAATTCTTTTAAATTATCAAATGTATTTTTTACCCTCAGGTCTCTCACCTCGTTGTGTTTGCTTAAAGACGCCCACATTTCATTTAGCTCGGACTCCAGCTGAGCGTGATAGCGGTTACAGAATTCCTGCCCACCCATCTTCTTAATATTGGTAAAGTGATGAAGAGCCTCACGCAAGAAAAAGCTATGTTTCTCTTCCAAAGAGGCTGGTGCTACGTAGGGCAGGTCTCCACCACAGATCTAGCAGAGAAAAGAACTCTACTCTCTTCAAAGTGAACAAACGTTTTCATTTGGTTAATGTGTTTCTCAGACAAACTGATTTTCTGATGTACACACTAAATGCTTTGACAACTGAAACACGAACTGACTGACAATGTGCAGTCAAAGGATGTGTGCAGGCAATATACCAACCTTCTCCATATTCTTGTAGTACTGATCTTTAGCAGATGCCACAGCTGCCAAGTTGTTAGCCTCTGCTGTAGCCTGAATGAGTCAACACATGACATTAATAACTTCTCAGAATATTGTCAATGAATGAGCGTACAGGTGGTTTCAGATTGATTTTTTAAGTCTGAGTTACTGGGGAAATGACAAAACGGAAAGTGGTCAAGAACCTGATGGTATTATCATGCACATCACATGTATTTCTGGGTAATTACATTCCTAGTTTTACATGTATGGGGTCTATTTTTGAAAACAAACGATGGAAAAAAGCATCACTAAATAATTTTTACAATTTAAAAAGCTCTAAAATATGTCCAAAGATGCATAGTAATTACCAGTAGCATGGACTTTGGGTGTGGTAGGTCTTCTCCTTGATATATCTTAATGTACGACTGAAAGAAAAAAGATGTAAAAAGAAAATGATGTAGTATTTCAAATAACTGAACCAGCCAGGTGAACTATGTGTGCTTACCTTGAAATACTCGAGTAGGCCCCTGCATGTCACTTTGTTGCCATTGATCTCTTTGACTGCCAGTTTGTCAGGATCCATCAGGGTTGGAACGAGGCTGTGGAGCTCCTTTTTAAACTCTGGAGCCACATCTAGTGACAGAGAGGAGAGTAAAACCATAAAATGAGTGCTACTGGCCACCTCCAATTTCTTGTAGAATTCCCAGAACAGCCTAAAAAGGTCTTTGGCCTGGTCTTTACTGCCCCGCTAAACCCTCACCACTCTACGGTCATGTGCATGTTTCTGCAAACCTGCACCCTGTTCAAATGTGTCACAAAATGGTTAAACAGTAAGGGGAAGCAGATCATAAAGCCCTATAAAATTAGTGAGTATGTGTATTAACTAAAATCTATTCCTACAACTGTATCCTGCAGTATACCTTGTTGTGCTTTTTGCTAGTCTCTTTTGATTAGTTCAAATGCTATGTAATTTAAACCATCTGCCAGATTTAAATCAGTAACTGAGGTGTGCGTTTAGGTAGGCTAAACTAAATGGTACAGTGACCTTCTAAGACTGGAACCAGGACTCCCGGCATAAGCCTTAAGCTAAAGTTACTAAAAATGAGTAAAAAGTTGTTAAAGCCAAAAATGCGCAAAAAGTGGCTAAAAAGCCAGAAAGAAAAAAATATTGCTTCGAAATCTGTGTTTAGAAGTAGACATTCACCCATTAACATGTACATATATACACTAATCAAAAGGTACCACAGAGTTGGCCTTGGAAGGAGGGGCTTGTGGCGACCTTCAGGCCCGGATGAGGTAATAGGAAGCAGGAGATGGAGGTGAAGCAGGAATGAATGTGCTGTCTCACTGACTGTAGTTCCTCATGCTGAGAATCCTTCACCTGAATAACAAGTGCCAAGGGAGAGATTAACTGTACATGTAGACAAAAATGCAGTGATTCAAACCCAAAAACTGCCGCTGTAACAGTTTAGACATCTGTGTAAAATTTTGACCTCTGACACAGACTTCCCAGAAGAGTAGAGGCTGTAATTACGACTGGGGAACAAACTCCACATTAAAACCCTGAGCAGGTGGGGAAGCAAGTGTCTACAACCTTTTAGACATAATATATATATGATAAATACCAAACATGGGTTTTTCTAACAAGACAGATAGTCATAAACTGTACCTGAAGCCGTTTATCCAGGAATTGACTGCCTCCCTTGAGTCCATAGTCATACTCATAGGGGAAGCTCCAGTCTCTGATTAGAAACATGAGTGACTGTGGAGAAGCAAACACACATGGCAGTAAGAGGAAATATAAAAGAATGCGAGAGACTGAGTGCAGCTTCAGACTTTAGGGATATGGTTAGCTTCACATGGGGCATTGCAAGAATTGAGAGATCACCAGAGTATTTCTATGATTGTAGTCCCATCACCAGCAAAAACAGTGAAAACATGCCTGGAAAACAGTTCAGCTTCTACTTGCTACAACTAAACCTCAGATAATTTCCTCAGGGGACACCAGTCCTGTGTATATTGATATGCTGGTAAATATACTGTGATAAAGCCATTTTCTTAGGTACAGTGAGCAGAAACACGTGCTCTCAGACCGGTTTAGGGTTGTTTAGTGTTAAGATTATGAGTAAATCCAAAAAAAAAACAAATGTAGTAAAAAGCAAACAAAGATACATTTAAAAACTAAATATTCAAACACTATATATAATTCTATACAAAAGTCTTATGCATCAATAAAATCCACTAGAATTAGAATAAATAACATTAATACAGTGCGTTTAGATTTTGAGCAGGTCAATGTGTTCTAACCATTTAACCACCGTTACAAAAATATTTGGTTTCTGTTTGAATCTGTTTGTGCAGTTAACTGCACAGCAGCTTTTTCCCATTTTAAAGGTGTTTTGATGTGTGTTTGAGCTGAACAGTAATGCTGCCACTCAGTCAAAGCATTTTTTGCCACTCAGTGGGTGTAACTGACCTCAAATGGATCATGTTTGGTAAAGTTAGAGTTGCGTGTACTATCCCAAGAACACTGTACTCACACTGACGTACGGAAGTGGAAGCATCATATGCACAATGGGCTGCTTCTTTGCAAATGGTACTGGGGCAGTTCACATTACTGAAGTGAAAGTGAATTATCTGTCATTGTGAACACACTCAGTCTGTCAAAGTGCACTACAACGAAATGCATTCAACACATCACCTGTGCACACGTGGAGCAGGTGTACACGGGTAAGGACTTGAACCTGCGACCTTCTGATCACAAGGGCAAGGTCCTAACCACTAGGCCACCAGCATTCGTGTGGTACTGAAAAACCACGAGCGAAAGTAAACCACTTAGAACTGCGCTTGGTTTTTGGGGCAAGGACAGTACTTGATGAGACACACCGGATTTCTGTAACAGACAGAGGTGTCTCTCCTACTTTCTTCATTTTGAAACTTTCAAACCTCGTAGTGGAAGAAAGACAAAACACTTCTGGTTGACTGAATAACATGTTTCAGTTACTTCCATATTAGGTCAAAGTAAAAGTGTTTGTTTTCCAAGGAGGAACTGTTAAGAAATGAAACTGGTCATTTCTGTAAAGCACACACTCACTTCAGATTCTGGGGACAGACAACTGCTTCTGAGAACCTCCTTCTCTCTCGGACTCTCATTTCCTTTATACGCTGCTTATCGAACTCCACTATGCCAGATTCTTTTTCATAACCGGAGTTGTCTAATGTAAGTACTGCTAACTGTCCTTTACAGACCAAACATGAAACTGAAATGAAACAATTCTGCAAATGAGTCATGGGCATCCTGTCCTCCATGAACTGTGTACCAAGCCCACAGTTTCCTGTTCAAATCCTCCCTGCGTAATCCATGGAAATGTATGGTTTCATTTCAAAATACTGGAAAACAAACACCCTTCCCACTCTTACATTATAATCAATATATATATAATCTACTTTGTCATGTATCCAGTGGTCTCAAAATCACACTAATGTTGCATGGTATACAGGTATTAGAACAGTATCACCTCACAGGGAAAACTGGTACTATAGCCTATTTTATAGAACTGGTGAAATTAGAAATGCAATATTTTTGTTACAAAATGATGAGTTAAATTTCTGTGCAATAATAGAGCAGTGTGTGTGTGTGTGTGAGTGAGTGAAAAAGAGAAAGCGACAGAGAGAGAGACAAACAGAGAGAGGGACAAACAGAGACACAGAGAGAGAGAAAAGAAGTGAGAGAGAGAGAGAGAGAGAGAGAGAGAAAGAGAGAGAGAGAGAGAGAAAAAAGGAGCGAGGGCGCAAGCGTGTAAGAGCGCGTGCGAGAGAGAGTGCGAGAGAGTGCAAGAGAAGCATGTTCTGTATGATTGCATGTAATTGGGAGGAAATTGTCTTTTATGGAATAATTCAGTCATTAATGTTTCTACACTGGCTTTGATATTTTCCACTTTAAAAACGACATTGCCCTTGGGACCTGAAGGTCGCAGGTTCAAGTCCTGACCCCGTCACCACTGAGGTTCCCTTGAGCAAGGTACTGTCCTGCTACAGTGCTCCCTGGGTACTGCTGATAGCTGCCCGCTGCTCCACGTGTGCACATGTGATGGGTTAGATGCAGAGGTCCCATTTCGTTGTGGTGCTTGAGTGTGTTCACAATGACAACTAGTCACTTTCACGTTAAAAAACTGCCAGATTAGCAAAAGTAAAATATCTTCACAAAATAGAAGAGATTACATTTTTACTGGCACTGAAGAATAAAGCAGAATATGCAGAATAAAATGTCCTCCACTGCCTTGCATTGACAGTCAAACTATTTTTGAAATGTATTTCTTTTATTTAAAAAAAAAGTCATCTATTTTACATCTACTGCTGTTCAGGCTTCTGCTGTGGTATTGTTTCAAGAACTGTATGGAGACATTTAGGCAGGTGTCAAATAGAGCTTTCTTACCTGAAATGGCTTTAAAAAGATTTCATCCATTGCTAGTCGGCCATACTCTGTGAACAGCTATAAATGAACAAAATGATAAAAATAAATGCATGAAAACCACACCAAGATCACCAAGAATATATAGGTGACCACATCATCTGTTTCAAGGCTTGTAGGACTATAATAGTTGAATTAGCCTCTGAATATTAGATTATAAATGCTGTATTAGAAACAAAAATCAGTCTGTATTACAATGGGGTGGGCGGCAATAGGAGGATATTTATCATTATCTTATAAATTTGCACCACAATATTACAAAATCCCCACACTGTGGTGTACTGACTAATCATGAACCTGAAAATAAACAATCACCTCTATTACATGTCTGAACAACACCCAAATCTAGTCACATTTATTTGCAATTAAGCATAATTATTATAATTAATATGATTAAAGTTTGAAGAATCAAAAATCTGTAAAAAAAATAAAAAAAATAAATTATATATATATATATATAAAATCATTATTTATTTAATTTTTTTAACACATAGAATAAATAAAAAACTAAACTATTGACCTTCACAATAAACTGGCGGTTAAAAAACATTAGGACAATCAGTAAGAAGTTAAAGAGCTGGAGCCGTGATGAATCTGCCAGAAAGAGGAAGTAGGTGTATTTTAGGAGACTAAACTTTCTTCCAGTGTCAGACTTGGATAATTGCAGGAGTTAGTTCAACTGCAGGGTCATCAAGTCTCAAAATGTACAATTACACCCCAGCTCCATCACAGATATGCATATATCACTGAAACTGAGAAGAACTGGCAGAAAACTTGGTTTGGTTAAATGAGACAAAAAAAAAATAAATTAAATTAAATATGTGGGTTTGATATAAGATTCAGCAATATGTAACTAATTCCTAGTAGGAGAGGGTATTATGATAAAAAATATAATGTAACTTTTTGACTATTTCAGTACTTATTAAATCATAGCATGTTTAGGCACTATGTTTAAATTTCACATGCTTAAGTACATATTTAGTAGGTTAACAACACTATGTGGGATGTGTGTTGTACCTTAACTTTTAAAAAGTACAATTATAAACTAAAATAATTTAATGCAACTGTGAAAAAACCCAAACTGAACAATATATAGATAATAAGCCTGTGGAATAGCAGCATGAACATGCAGTGGCTTCTATAGGCCCTGTCAAAATGCTGCTCAATGTTGTTTCATATCCAAATCGAGTCATTTGTCTCATGTGTGTGTCCAGTGCGCTCAAGTTCACATTTGTGACCACAAATGACCATCAGACACTGCTGGAATTTGGATAACACTACAATTAATTTACACTAATTGCAAGTTGCTGTTGCTCTGACATAGACCCAGGGCTGTGGCTTCACCGGATGCAGCTGACCATGGGCGGCGACACCACAAAACAAAGAAGTGTAGCAGGCAGGTTGGTCTCAAGGGAAACACTGCTTTTAGAAGTACTCAGACTGTGACTGACACTTAAACAGTAATGTTTTGCACGGTATTTGTACCTGTTTGTGGCATAGGAGTTAAAAAAAATCTAACATGCTAAGAAGAATTTGAATACATTTTTATGACACATGGCATCACAGACCCCATCAAAAAACATAAAAATCTAGCTATGGTGGCTTGACCATGACTATGTTCTCCAACAAGACTACAATTCAATGCATAGAATCAAGGTAATGTACACTCACTTCCACCCATTCACTAGGAACTGCTGCACCTCTTGTCTCCCATGACCAGATCACCCATCATTGGGGCTTCCTTATCACCTGTCCAGACTAGTTCAGCTATCACAGACTATTTTATGTAGTTCATATGCATATGCTAGATATGATATTTCCAGCTACATGCTTTTAGCTGATGCTGCCTCTATAAACAGAGTTCATCTTGGTTGTATTGCTATCCGGTGTCGACCACAGGAGGATGGTTTTCCCTTCTAAGCCTCAGTTTCTCCCAAGGTTTCTTCCTACAGTTTAGGGAGTTTTACTCTGCCTCTCTTGACTTTAGGCTTGATGAATAGGGTCTTGGACCCGGATTCTTTAAAGCTGCTTTATAACGTCAGTTGTAAAATACAATGAATGAAAATACAGAACTAATACTAATTTTTAAAGGATGGGTGCACAAAGATCTGACAGCAAAGTTGCAAATAACTGTGATGTTTGTTTTCTTAGGGATTTTTTTTTTCAATTAAAGATTAATTTTTCTTCATTAAGAAATTCAAAGTAACTCATATTTTCAGTGCGGGCTGAAACAACATGGTGAACATACCATGCGTACACATTTCAGGTGGTTATAGGTTATTTATTATTAGTGGTGTGGTGGGCTGACCTGAAGCTGCTGTAGGTCATCTTCTTGAATATTCTGTGATAGGTTATATATCTACAGAAAAATATGGAAGTGCACATATATTAAACTCACACATATGCTCTGATAACAGAGCCTCCATTAAAACATTCAGAACACTAACGCTATGATATGAAGACGTCTCTGAGTTACGGTTGTACCTGTATTGAACTGGTCATGGTACTGAGGGCAAAGATTGTTGCGCAGTCTTTCACAGTGGACTGGTTATCAAATGCTCCTTGTGTGTCCATTAGCAACACTGCCACCTTGAGAGAAAAAAGGGATAAAGTGTTTATACCGGTACAGCTCACAATCAAAATGACTTAAAAACTGGACGAATCAGAGGAAACTGAGAATTTTAAAGGTTAGTTCCAGCTCAGTGAGCCAAATATCTGATTGCAGCATTGCTTACAAAACTCTTTTCCTACTGCACTGATTCGAAATTGCACTAACTGTGATTAAGCTTACACAAGTTCATATTGCTCAACCTTACAGTAGGCCTGAAGAAAACCTACAAATCTAGCAATAAAGCACTGAGTCATGGTAAAATGTGTGGATTTTTACAGTGCTGTGAACAGGTATTTCCTCCAATTTTGCATATTTGTCACACTTGATTTTTTTTAAAATATTCATATAAATTGTTATTAAAAAAAAAAAAAAAAAAGAGTAAACACCAAATGCATTTTAAATGACCATTTCATATACTAAATTGATTACGGTCAACTTCCTTGAATCTACAGTAAATATCACTTAAATGAAACCTTTCCAGCAATGTGAAGTAGGGTAAAAGGACACAACAAGCACGCACACTATGCCGCAATCCCAAAAAATTCTGGAAGAGATGAGAAAGGCGTTTCTGAAATATATTAGCCTGCAAAGGTTGCACAGCCATCTTCAAATGGAAAAAAATTGGAACAGTAATGAATCTTCCTAGAACTGGCTGGCCGACCAACCCTCCTCAAAGAGTGGAGCAATGATTCATCTGGGAAATCACTAAAGAACCCAGATGATCATATAAGGACTGTAGTGCATGGTCACCTCAGACAAGATCAGCATTTATAGTTCCATCATTAAAAAAAACAAGCAAAAATGGTATTTATTGGATACTGACAAGGTGAAAACTACTGATAATCAAGAAGATCTTGGACTTGTCTTACATTTACCAAAAAAACTTTGATGGTCCTCAAGTCTTGATGAAACTGATGAGTTCAGTGAAACTTTCTAAAAAACCTATTACATCTGGCATTAAGCCAAAACAGCATTCCACAACAAGAAAATATTACAGATAAACATTAAGATTGTAGTGACGGTGTGGGAAGGCTTTGCTACTTCAGTACCTGGGCAACTTGCCATAATTGGCAGAACCATGAATACCGCAGAAGAATGTCTGCTAATCAGTCCAGGATCGGAAGTTCATGCCGAAACAGGTTATACCGCAAGACGGCATTTGGAAGCACAAGAGCCTGTTCACCTTTAAATAAAGGTTGACCGGTGGCCTAGTGAAAGTCCTGACACTGAACCCCACCGAGATGCTGGGGCAGGACCTTAAATGGTCAGATCAAACATGAAAGACAGTGTTGCTGAATTAAAGCAACTCTGCCAAGAAGGGTGCACTAAACTTCCTCCACGGCAATGCCAAGTTATAGGAAGTGTTTGGTGGCACAACCAGTTAAATTTATCAGACAGTTACATTTTCACATGAATGAAGATGTTGGAGTTTTTTTCTTTAATAAATAAAATGATCTTGTCATAATACATTCAGTATGAGAATCTAAGGCCAAAATACGTTTGACAGCACTGTACTGAACCTGTTTGCCATTGCTTTTCCTCACGGTGAACACTTCACTCCACAACTGGATGCCAGTGGTCTCAGGCTCTGAGCCACCTCTCCAAGAGAATCCTGTCAGGGGCTCGTCCTCTCGTCCAAGCCAGTCCTCATTGGACTTCCAAAACAAACCAAAGGAGCAAAAGGTGGAAGAAACATATAAAGACATTATAAACCAATTCAGTGTTGACAGCAACGTGCAGCACTACCCTTTGTCTTAGCTATGGGCTGAATCAGGGCAGATTCATTTGTTATGAATGAGTAATTTGGACAAAAACTAAAATTTAAACCAATTTAGACAAATATCCCTCAGCTCAAATGTAGTCCATCAGCCATAACCTGTTTGCTTTCTGAAAATGGCTTCTTTAGCTTGGCATATGAGGCTAATGTAGTTACTAGTAATAAGTAAAGAAAGCTTTTCAGATATTCGATTGCCACCAAAGGCCGAGGTCATCACACCACTGCCTCAACCCATAGCGCACTGGTAACCTCAAACAGAATTTCTGATGTGTTTAATTACTGACACCATGCAATAACACTGCAGTCTATACAAATGGACAGAAGTGCAGACAAAATGAAGGCTTCAAGAGGGCAACTGCTGTGCAATGCACATTTGAACATTTGTATAGATAACATTACGGTCATACAGTATCAGAAACCACATAAGAAGGTGTAACAACTGACTGTTTCAAGAAAGGGGATAAAATTACAGGCATGCACTTTTCACTCTGCTAATCTTACAGCTATGGTTGTGTCTGAAGTTACAAGGCTAAAACGCTAAAAAAGCTAAAAGTATTGGAGTCTTTTAGCTTTATTAGCCTTGTAGCTTCAGACACAACCATGTCTTGACTGATCAACTTTATTGTGCAAAACATCACAATTACATGACTTGGTAATCTGTGAGTGCACTGGCTGGGCAACTAACCTTCCTGTACATGTATCGAAGCATGAAGTCCAGGAGGAAACTCTTGCCCTTGCGGAAGGCCCCAGCAACAGACAGCACCACCACGTTCATGTCTCTGACCTTAGGAGCTAGCAGGATCCGCTCAAGTGCTTCTGTGTCCAAGCCAAAGGAGTGGTCCTCCTTATTAACGGTCACTATTTGGACCGCACAAGGTTCGGTACCCATCTTTAGTTCTGTCCTGGGGCACTGCAGCTGTGGACAGCAAAGTAATAGCTTACTACATGATGCGAAGTCAACATGCAGAGCCGGTGTTTTGAATTCAATTAATTAATTTACTCAAAACGAACCGATTAAGCACATCCCAGGCCTAAATGTTCACTCGTTCCGGAAAACACTATCTTTGAGAATGTTGGGTCTGTTGGTTTGTTTGATAGTGTGCGATGTAGCAGCTCAGAGGTTAAAATCATGCTCTGCTCCACTCACACACACCGCTGAATGAGTGTCTTTGTTTCTGTCATTCGGAGCACCCCCAACTGTGGGCAAATGAGTACAATCAACACTACCATGCAATAATTCCGGGGGGGAAAAACAAGCAAAATATGTTGCAGATGTGCCACGATGCAAGCAATCAGCTGAGAATGAAGATGCATGGCTAAAAATGCAGACAAACTTGTATAATAACCTAGTCTTTGTTTCATGCCCTAAACAACCTACAGTAGTACGTAAGGCGTGGTATGAGAGAGCACAAGTGGTTACATGCCACACATTTCTCACTCATGACACTCTATGGGTATCTTACGCACATCTTCAGATCGCAAAAGAGGAGATCCAAAAATACAAACCAATGTGTTACTCGTAAACTGTTCCTTCATCTTTAG
>JBBPDA010000034.1:3131050-3146403 GCA_037974385.1 Arnoldichthys spilopterus
TACATACACACACACACAAATACATACTCATTATATATACATATACACACACATACACTATATGCACACAGACACAGACACACACACATTATAAATATATATTTTGGTCGATGCATCGATACCCATCGATTACCTGATGCATCCCTATTTATTCCTTTAAAAACTCGGGGATAGTAAACATGACAATCTCTGGACTGTGAACTTCTCTTTAAACCACACACATGGCGATTTGGTTATTAATCCAGATACGAGAATTGAAAGGCCGGACATTGGAGATGCTGTAAAGCAGAGATCATGCAATGAAGGTTGTGGTCACTCAAAGGGAACAGGCAGTTTGTAGAAATTACTGAGGAGAAATAATACTCACAAACATTTATAGTTTCACCTAAAGCTGCGCCCAAAATTCCCCCTTGCAGTTTTTTTTCCAGGGATGGCAGAAAATTGCAGGAGTTCTGCTCGTGTTGGCATGGCGCTGCAAATCTTTGCTAGTTGATACGTGTCAAGTTTGCTTAAGAGTTAGGAAATATCACTTGACATTTTTCGCTGCTTAATGTTTGTGTTTGTGTGTACATGTATTCAAAATTTTGTGAGGACCAAATATCCTCGTGATGATAGAAATACAGGAAAATCTGTCAAAGTGAGGACATTTCGCTGGTACTCACAAAAAACGAGCGGTTTTCTCAACAAATGTAACTTTTTTAGAAAAAAACTAAAAGAGCAGAAAGATTGTCTGTTATTACTGAGGTTTGGGTGCCAGTGTAGTATTACTAAAATACAATATTAGAGGTGTCAATGGAATGTACTCATACAGATAGCAATACCAACGTGTGTGTGTGTGTCTGTTAAGCTCAAAGTCAAGCGTCAACGTTAGCTCCCTCGCAGAGCTGTTTTGCTTTGGTAACTTGGCTAACGCTAGTGTCCCTGTGTTTTATGCAGCGAACATTAACCTCGCCCTGTGTAATATGTGCTCACACGTTTCTACTGTGTTTCCAGACGTGAACGTGATCTCAGTTCATGTTAATGTACCTGTGTAGGTAATGAAATTGTAGCAGAACAACCTGTGGTGGTAATTAGCATGCTAGCTGCAGCTGATCCTACAGTAGGTGAAAGTCGTCTTTAGCGGTGAAAACCCAACGCAAGTTCATCAGAGAGTTAAATCTTAATAATACCCGACCGAAACAGACTAATGCTGCCCACAGGTCATACCATAACATAAACCAAACACTTCTGCTAAAGTCTCAGAAGCAAACATTTAATGCATCTGAGCGTTTCATACCTTTATCTTTCAGTCAGTGTGTTAAACTCGCCACAGCCGCTGCTTCAGATCAGAAGACTCAACCCAGGTCTGGAAATAATAAAAAAAAGAACTTTTCCAACTGCGAACGGAGATCTACAAACGTCTCCAACGCGATGCGGTTTGTGGGAATTGTAGTTCATTTGCATGCGCCCAGGCCACACCCATGTGCTGTGTGAAATCACCCAAGAACTACAGCTCCCACGTTGCCTACTAAAGCTTGTACACGCTTCGACTGTGTGTAAAACACATAAACAGTCACAAATACTCATTTTTTCATTCTAGTCGTTTTCTACCAGTTTTAGTCACATGTTTCTCTAAGGACAAATACATTAATACTGATGCGAGTGAATGTACAGACATATTTTTTGTCTGCCCGTAAATAACTTGTGCCAGACACTTAGGGGAGTGTCTACTAACCATGCCACAGTGAGTCATTCATGGAGCAAATGACCAGTTTTACCAAAACAAGCAGAACACCAAGTTCTGCACATCTAGAAAAAACACAGCACGTTTACTTGCACATTCACTTTTATGGGAATTCAAATTACTTGAAGCAAAGTTTGTTCACTTCAGAAGTTTATTGCCAAGTGCATTACATATAAATACAGCATGGGGGTTTGGGAAATTTGATTCAAACTGCTCAACGCATGTCTTAACAGTTTATCCAAATGAACAGAATGGACTTTTGGTGCCACTGTGTTAAAAAAGAAAAGCGAATGTTAGAACATTTTAACTGCACCATGTTAAAAATCAACAAGGAACAAAGGTTAGACATTACATTTTCTATGCACATCTTTAACACGATGTGCAACTGCTGGCAGTTTGTTTCAAATGTTACATATCAAAATAAGCCATAATGTGCATGATGAATACCATCCAACATAAAGAACCAAGAATTAAAAATTCTTATTTTTAAAAAACTTTTTTGTGTTTATAAACTAGGTCTTGGAAGTGCGTGAAGTAAGTTTTGTGACGATAAGCAGTGCTGTCTGCAAGTATCTTTATGAGGTACTGCTTTAAAGAGGGAGATACAATCAGATCTGCCATTGTAACTATATTGTACATAATTGTATAAAAAACACTATTAAGGGAGTACAAGGCTGGTAAACTGCAGTTTAGGTGTAGTATGAGACTGGTAAACTGCAGTTGTTCCTTGAATTATGTGTATGATGGAGTTTTGCATTTGTTTTTTTGTGTGTGTGTGAATACCACAATTAATTAAAAGCAGTGCTGTAAATTAAAACTTATGTCAACTTCAATCCTCCCAAATGGATTTTGTTCTCTCTCATGTAAGTTCGCGTGCTGCCTATACAAACCATATGGCCGAATTGATACATCTCTCCAGATTCTAATATACAAGTCATTCCATAATTGTTCATTAACAACTGCAAATGCAGTGAGTACAACACTATAGTAGCATATTTCAGGCAGTTTCTTTAGAAAACATTGTATGTGAAGCAAACGAAATCAAAAGGTCATGGGGCTATTATCTCTCCACCAAAATGTCTGTACTTAGCTGACAGTGTAAGCTCAGTGGTTCCCTCCTGCCAAGTCAAGCAGTGATCCTGCAGCCTCTTGGGCTTCTGCATCAAGCTGCAGGATCTCGACAGTTTCCAGGTCCAGTTCCGTATCCCCTGGTAGAACCAGGTACTGGTATTGCTGACACTGATAATAGTGGAACTCAATGTAGCCGCTGTCGGTAAGTGGGTCTTTCTCCGACTCCTCACAAGCCTCTTCTGTGAATCCTACAGACTCTATGGCAACCAGCTCCTCATGGTCAGAGATCAAAGAGCATGGCAGGTTTGAGGACAGGATTGGGTTATTTGAATCCAGGCCTGTGTCATGGATACAGAACATACGATTTATATGGCAACAACAGAAGACAAGAAATGCAAATATAATTTTTTTTTTTTTCAGATTAGTCTGTACATCCTTATCGCAATCCTGGTCTCTGCAATACTGATAATTACAGAAGGCAGCAATACTGAACCAATCACAGAACTTCTATGAACCTTGATGTGATGGGGTGGGGCAAAACTGATGTATGCTTAATAAGGACATATATGTAAAAGCTTTGGTTTTGTGACCTCACAAAAACTATGAAAACAGACTGTTTTTAAAGCCTAGTTTCCATATGTGAACTGTATGAATAGGGGGAGGTTTAACATTACTTACAAACTTAAGCTATTTTATTAGAGGAACATGACATGAAACTTTTAATATATTGAAAGACATTGCAATTGCAAAGTGTAAGACATTGCAAACATCATAATCACAGCACTAATGTTTTCTTCATATCGTGCAGCCCTAATTTACATCTCCTATCACTGTTTTTATCATCTACATTATTGTTTGCTACATCTACATCAAGTGTAACTGAATAGGGGTGTAATAGTGCATCAGTCTAATGTATCGATGTGATGTGTGTGTTTATTCCACACGTGTGCATTGTTTTGTACTGAGAAGTAGCTTTTGCTTATGACGACACTGCTACTTCTTTAACAGTAAAATCACATTATAATGTGTTTGCATGTTTGAGTTCATGGAAATGTGTCAGACATTATATTTCATACTGAACGCAGGCCCCAGTATGGAGCAGAATCAGATTATTGTAAATTTTATGGTATTTAAAATTTATCGGATCATTGGCTAAAACAATCGGATCAGATCGAATCGTGATGGAACTTGTGATTAACACCCCTAGTAGATAAATAACATGAAATGTCTTTTTCCAAAAGCATCTCTCACACTTCAGTCACCTGTTTCTATAGTGTAATGGCTGGATGAAAGAGGAATGCAAACACAGACACAGGCCTGAAAATCACTTTACATAAGTGCTGCACAGAAAACGACACATATAAAGAGGCCAGCCATCATGTCATTGTGGCTATAGGTTGCCACGGCAATGCCAGGTTGTTGTCACGACAACAGAACACAAAACGCCGGCCTTGCGAGAAGTGGAAAATGGGAGGCCAAGCGTAAGATAAGGAAAAAGGAGAAACTGCATTTGTAAGAACTCTTCGCTGTTTAACTAATTGTTAATTTATGCTTTACTAGCTCAACATAAAGATTTGTTTTAAGGGAAGAAATTTTAATCATATACATTAAACTGAATTTACAGATTACTGCTCTTATGGAAATGGACTCTCCGCAGAGTGCCTGACCTGAATTCTCTGTAGTATCACCAGCAGTCTGTCCATATGCAGCTGCCTCCAGCCTGTTCCAAGGATAAAAAATAACGTGACACAATATTTATTTAATAAAATTGACATTTCTTTCCTACCCGACATGTAATGTGGATTTCCCAGACATAAATGAAGCCTAATGCTATAATCACTGAATTTTTTGTCATTGGCCTAATCTAGGTGTAGAAAGCTACCCTGTACTATCCAGTGCTTAAAAGAAAGTAACATTAAACATATATACTCACAATATGTGATTATTCAGCAAACTGCTGTTACTGCCGTGACAATAATGCGTTTTCTTAAGCACCTCCAAAAGAGAAGGTCGAAATTCTGGGCAAACGCACCACAACGAGCCCTTTCCAACAGACTATGATAAAAAAACACAAACACACAGATTTATGGTTAGCAACATTGTAACAAACCCTCACACTGAGCACAATGGTGGACTACTTGAGAGAAAGACACACTTGACTCTTGTCCCGGCGTATCCTCCGAAAGCTCTTGCTTAAGGACAGGTTGTGTCGGACTGAGTTTCTCCAACCACTCGGAGCTGTTCTGTAGTAGGGGAAGTTGCTGACGATCCACTCATAAATACCTTTCACTGGAAGCCGTTTGTCTGGGGAGCCTTCAATGGCCATGAAGATGAGGCTACTGAAAGAATATGGAGGCTTGGCAGGCGACAGAGGTATATTTGGGGTGGGGAGAGGGTCCAGTGACTCTAATTGAGGCAGTGTGGGCATTTTGGGCACTGGCTGCAAAGGCAGTATGTTCCTCTGATGAAGCCAGTTGAGGCAGGTTAGGTCATCCTGATCGGATGAGGAACTGAGGCAGTGAGAGCTGATTCCTTCAGAGGACTGAAGGGGCAACAGAAAGTCAGAGGGCGATGGAGCCAGAGGAGAGAGCGGGAGTGATGACGGGACAGTAGCAGAGGGCTGAGGAAGAGATGGGGATAAAGAAAGAACTTTGGATGGATTCGTTGGCGAATGTACAGGGGTGAGCGCTGGCAGTGTGTGTGTGTCATTCTCCATCTCTCTCCAAACTGCAGGTTGCAGGAACACACATTCAGCTGCTGGCCTGTTAGGGCATAATTACAACAAACAACATCTATCAAACTCATGCAATGACATGCAGAATCAGAATGAGCTGCGTTTGGCCAAGAATGTTTGCACACACAGGGAATTCGTTTCCGTTCGTTGGCGTCTGTCCAATACTAGTGTGTAAGACAATGCACATGTAGAATACAGACAGCACTCTATGATACAAAACAATACAGTATGATGCATAATAGACAATATATAATGCACAATATACAACTGACTATGCAATGCTCTACAATGTATAAAACACAATACACAATATGCATATATGGTATAATATACCAGGGTTATAAATTTGACCTTGACTGGATATATGCAATGGCTGTCAGAACCTTCTATTTCCATTTCTCTCTCTCTCTCTCTCTTTTTTTTTTACATAATTCAAACCCACCAGCTGACATTTACATTTTGACACATTTTGACTTTGAATGGACCAACAGAACTGCTTCTAAATTACTTAGAAAACGTCATCAATCTTCTTACAATAACTTCCCTTACAAGTCGAAAGTGACTCTTTGTCATTGTGAACACACTCAAGCACCACAACGAAATGTGACCTCTGCATTTAACCCATCACTGTGCACACGTGGAGCAGCGGGCAGCTATCAAGAGCGCCCAGGGAGCAGTGTAGTGGGACGGTACCTTGTTCAAGGGAGCCTCAGTGGTGCCCGGGTTGGGACTCGAACCTGCAACCTTCAGGTCCCAAAGGCAGCGTCCTAACCACTAGGCCTCCACTGCCTGCAAGAAGGTTTTGTGCTTTTCTTGTAAAGTCGGCATCTTGGAGATGATATGCAATATATATAGTATACAATATACAGTATTTGGTACATAAAGTTTAATAAACAACAAAATATACAATTTACAATTAACCGCAATTGTAGCACAAAATATACAGTGTATGTTACACAGGCAATGAGGAGATTAAACAGGAAAGTGATGGGAACTGGTCAGGTGTTTATGATGGTCTGGGGGAAGTAATTGAAGGTGACTATTTGTCATTGTGAACACACTCAAGCACCACAACCAAATGTGACATCTGCATTTAACCCATTACACGTGCACACGTGGAGCAGCAACCAACAGCACTCTTGAGAGCAGTGTAGTGAGACGGTACCTTGCTCAAGGGTACTTCAGTAGTCCCTGGGCCGGGACTCGAACCTGCGACCTTCAGGTTCCAAAGGCAGCGTCCTAACCGCTAGGCCTCCACTGCTCCTGAGTCTGACAGTCTTGGTGTACAGGTGTGAGGGCAGTGGGTAATTATCAGATATTCAGAGCAGATACATATAAAGAGACATTTTCCTTTTTAAATATGAAAGAGAAAAAATATGCAGAAGCTCATAGTAAACTCATAAAATGAGATGGCCTGGTTTTGTCCATTCAGGGATAAATTTCTGATCCGTGACTAGCTAACACTCAGCCGAGGCTAGTGAATGATTGAGCAGGCTGCTAGTCAAGTCTCCCACACAGTCAGAGGAGAAACGAAGGGGAAAGTTTGAGAGAACAAAAATCTTACAAATAATAACAGCTAGTGGGAAATATCAGTTTTATGCCCGTCTATGGGTCAATACTTTCCGCTAAGGCTCGTCAGAAAGGGGAAGCCGCATGGAGCATGCACCTGAGAAAATGGCGCTAGAATATAAAGTTACATTAAGAACAATTAGCTCCGCTCTCCTGAGGCTTTTCCTGTGAGGAATAAACAAACTTACCTGACGCACTAACTTCTGACTCTGGAATGACGATGCCACCGCGGTGTGCCTCTAAAGCCAAAAGACTGCGCCACTAAACATCAGGAGTCTCGTTTAAATGACAGAAGGTGAAGCGGTGCTCATCGAATTGCGCTCTCTCCCCGTCCTGTCCTTTCTCACGTCTCCTTGGAAACCAAAAAGACGCTTTGCAGCCGGCGCGCGCCTCCAGTGCTGCCCTTTCTTAAAGGGGCCTTGCACCAATTTTACAGTGCGCATGTAAAAGTTGTTTTTGTCGCCAACGACTGCTTATATTTAAAAATGTGCTGTTTTAAACTTTATAACACGGTGCAGAATGTGGAAAGATCAGTGATAGATTTCACAAAGAAAAATTTCTCTAGATCAGTGGTGGGCACCTGCAGCCATGGAGGACTGTTGTCTAGCACGGTTTGGTTCTTTCTTCTCAAACACACCTGATCAGCTCACCTGTTCATTGCCAAGTTAAGTGTGTGTTTAGGAGAGGAACTACCAAACTGCTGGACACTAGCCCTGGAACTGACACAGGTAGTGGGGGCTTAGAAGGTTCAAGAACCAGCAAGGTACCATCCCACTACACTGGTCCCTGGCCACTGTTGATAGCTGCCTGTTGCTCAACGTGTGATGGGTTAAACACATGATTTTTAAATTAAAGGTGCCCCATATTGATGGTTCCAGCTAGTTTTCCTGTTAGGGCAGTTTAATGAAAAATCCTACTAAATTTAATCAGGCTTTTTTAAATAGAAGCAATAATCAATAATCAAATCCAGAGAAATTTACTGAATCAATTGTTTACCTTAACAATCAGACATTAAGTCAGGATTATGACATTCACAGTGCAAAGACACAGGATTTATTCAGTATCCACACAGAGAAGCGACATGTCTTCAGAGCTTTAAGTGGAATATTGATAACAGCAAGTAGTAAATCTCAAAGCAATTTTTTAAATATTTTACTATAATTTCAGCAACTTTCCCCTGCGTGGTTTTGCAAATTTAAAATTTTTGAAAAATCAGTGGAACGAATTCAGTTATGCACTTCACGGAGAACTCTTGCTTGGTGAAATGCCCTGGAAATGAGGATGGCAGTCAAACCACAGGTGAAAATGTTAAAGAGTAATCATCATGTTGCATAAGATTTTTTGTTTATTCAGGGCACAAATCGTGTTGTTAGGTAAAAACTGAAAATGCAGTGACACAAATTTAAAAAACACAAATGCATTAACACTGCTAATTAAAATTCCAACCATTTATTTTACTGTAAGAAAACGTACTGTTTTTCATGCACAGATAAATAGAAAAGAGGGACACAAGTTCAGCGAACAATGTGTTTAGCACTATTACCATATACCACACAATCACACTGGGCATAAGGAACAAACCGGAAAGGGTGAAAATGTAGAATTAGACTTTCTTGCATTACACGTTTTTCTCCTTGAAATTTCTTTCCACCTTAGAAGAAATAACTCTCCTTAAATTGTCACAAGCAGAATTTTATACCACAACTTCTTCTCTGTGACTGAAGGCAGTGGCTGAAATAGGATTCAGTAACACTTAAAATTCAAAACCTGAATCTTTGGTCAAAAGATGGGTATGTACAGTCTTTCTTTCAGCAGATATGTCGGACAATAATCAACCATTTTCCTTGAAAGACAGAGTGAAAAATTCCAATGGCATGTCCTCAGAGTGAAGCACAATTTAATGACTGCTGTTGGCAGGCCACATTTTCTTTTGTATTGGCAAAAAATTACAGAGTGATCACATTCACACCTGACACTGCTTTCTGTACTGTTTTCAAGTTCTTTTATCCTTCCCAAACTTTATCCCTGGTCATCTGACCAAATGAGCGGTCAGCCAGTAAATGATGATTGGCTGAAAGGCAGCAGAGGCAACAGTAATGTACAAGCGAAAGCGGGGCTTAGCACTTGCTCCAGCACCCATGGAATCTGCAGACAGCGAAGAAAGGATCTTCATTTTGAGAGAACGGACCTAAAAACAGACAAATATTTGTGTGTTTGCATCTTAGTGACAATATTCAAAATTCCTTACAATTTCCATATCAAAAACATGCTGAAACTTATATTGACAAATACTGGAACATGATGAAAACCTTGCATTCTAACAAATCATGTTCTCCAAATAAGATAGCATACAATCATTTGTTAAAAGATTTGACTGTTTACTGTTTAAAATGTTTAATAAGACATTAATTCAAGTATTTTACCACTGCTGAGCACTTAGTTCTGATATTTACACACCTCAAGATTATTCCCATTTTTGTCAACATACTTTAATCTCAGTATCCAGGATCATTGTAAAATAGTGGAGTATTCCATACACCCTCTAAAAATATGAAACATGAACTACATGAGAAGAACTTACTATGAAAAACATTAGAGCGCAAGAAGACCAGGCAAGTGCAACATAGTAGCCATCACGGCCAAAGAGTAGCCCACACAGAACAGTGAAGATCATCCTGAAAACGAAATAAAAAGCATTACATGACTTTTTAGAGAAAGTAGTGTATTCCCAGGGGGAGACGGGGCCCGTTGTAGTGTACTGGTAATGGCCAGATGGACTAGAACGGTCAACCAACGTACATAATTGTAACATGGCACACTACACACACATGTACTCAAAAGGTAGGCAAATGTAACAGTTTTTAACCTGTTAAATGTAAATGAAATGTAAAACTTCCACTTTAAAATTTGAATGCAATGAAAATGAAGTTTACTGACTTTTCAGAGCCTCAAAAAAATGTAAATGCGTACCCAACATATTTGTATCCGCTGTAGGCAACAAGGTCAAAGGTTGACAGGTCTGTGTGTACTGTGAGCAAGTAGAGACTCAGCAACATCACAAGTACTTCTATGACAACCCAAACCAGAGCTGTACTGGCACACAAACCTAGGACCTCTGGGCTGAACCTAGAAATGTAGAAACACACCAGAAAAAACAGCACAGTTAAAAAGTCTACAAAACAAATCCAGTAATAAAGAATAACACTTCGGAGTGCAGAAATGCATTTTTGGAGAGTAAAGAGCATAATTCAAAGACTTGCATTTAAGGTTTACTCCAAAGCTATACTACAAACACATATACGCACTTCTTGATGCACACAACGTGATGCCTTTTAGTGTCACATCTGTGGTTGCTGCACAATCACCTACCGTTTTTGTATTCCTAAAGCCATTCCTGCCAGCAAAATATAGGTGATGAAAGCCATTGCTGTAAGAAAACAACAGTAGACCATTTGGTCAGCACACCTGTTGTACAATATATAAGTAACATGCTAGATTTCAGCGCACCCAAGCCAAAAAGTCTACCTTTATATAAGACAAAGATGTTTTTAGAAAACAATGACATACAATATATATTTACAGACTCTGACAAAACCATCAGAAAATAAAAATAACAGAAAATGAAGTGAAGGTGAAGGGGCAATGTCCTAACCACTAGGCCACCACTGCCTACATGCTGTCATATGCTATATTACATGGTAATATCCATTACATTTTAGACAGTATGAAGACAGCATGAAGTAGGGCTGTCAAAATTTCATGATCAAAATATATGTTCAATGAATGTTCTAGCCGACTAAAGTTTTCACTCAAGTTTTTATACCAATTTTATTAATGTAAAGTTACCAACATTTTTAGAAATCCCTACATACAAACAGCCGGTGCCATTCAGTGTACTTACAAAACAAAGATTTCTACATGAAACTTTCTCAAAGTGGCAAAAATGTAAAAATTATGTTGGTTTTGCATGTGCAGGGACACTGATAATACACCTTTTAAACCCTTTACTGGGATTACGAAACAGAGCATGATGTACATGCATTTTTGTCTCATACATGTATGTGTGTATGTATTTCCAATGACCTCTGTTTTTTACCTCTTTATTAAAGTATTTTGGAATCTATGAAATGTTCTGGCCGCTATGTTGCTGTTCAGTTAAGCTTATTTTTACTGCTTGATCGAAAAACTTACTACTTTCTTGATTATTCATTAAAACAATAAGCAGGTTATTTGCTTACTTATAGTGACAACCCTAGTGTGAATTTATGTGTTAAGATTTTGTTGAAATATATTTAGTTTTACAAAATTTTTGCTTCTCAAAAAAAAAAAAAAAGATGATTATCTGAGTCTTGTCCATAATATTTAATCTGTTCTTTTAGCAGCTAACAATGGTATTACTCTGTTCTGATGCAACTGATCAATCTTTGATGACTCATGACAAGCCACCTTGCTTCAGGGTATGTGATGTAAGGATGCAGCAACATGGAGTTTTAAGGACAATGTTAATACACAATATTTCTTGCAGGTATTTGCCAACGCATAAACATTTATAAAATGCAGAAATGGGGACATCATTTACTTGGATTAGAAAAATGTTTCTGATATCACAATGATTCTCCAATCTAGGGAATAGTTAACTTTGACCTATAGTCATTACAACTACAGAATTAATAAACAGTGGGTGTTACTTACTAGGTATGTAGAGGTCTGGAGCATTGACGTCATGCCGAGGGGTGAGTGGAGTATCTCTGTGGTAACGGACTTCCCAGTCCTGAGGACATCAGAGCAGATTAAAAGAGACATCATGTTACAGAACCATACCATATCTTTTCTATGTTATTACAAAAGATAATACACCTACATGTAGCCAGGCAAGATAAAGCTCTCCCAGTAGCAATTCACAATATATTATCTAAATACATGCGAATAAAAAATGAGCCTGAAATAAATAAGCTTATTTGCGCAGAATAACCCACTGTGTAAACGAAAGTATCTTAAGAATGGCACAGTCACCACTGAAACTGTGGGTGTCCTTTAAATGATTATTTATTATTATTATTACCTGATGTGTGTAGGGGAACAGCAAAAGCATCAATTTCTTTACGACGTATTTGGTGTCGACTGCAAAGAAATACTTCAGCTTGTTCACAGACATGAATCGACTGATCTGTAAAGCACAGTTCGTAGAATGGCACTACCAATAAGACCATCACTGAGCATTCAGAGAGAAACAGAAGTATGACTAGGCACTAGAATTAGACACAGTGTATGATTATTACAGCAATCATCACCTCTTTGTTCACCATATCTTTGCCTTGGTTGGCAAGTGAGGAGCCATACATCACAGCTGCACTGGCCATTGGATCTGTGAAGAGATTGTCCATTCCACCACTTCCTTGGGCTCCTGCTGCTCCACCTCCCATGCTATAACCTGATTCATAGTAGTTCTGATTGTTCATAGGTGGCACTCCAGAACTGGTGTCTTCAAAAAGAAGTGGGTCCCCTGATGGAGGAGCTGCACGGGCTCTGGGTTTTGCTGTAAACAGAAATATTACAGAGATCAATGCCAAACGGCAATACATGCTTAAGACACATTATGGTTTCAACAATATTCAAAGCCATGTGCTATGGATGAAATGCCCTTTCCTCGTTAAGCAGATGTGAAACCTTTGATACCTCTGACTATTTACTTTAGATGATCTCTCGACAGAGGTTCCATTTTCCATTCTGAGCAAAGTAGCATTAGCTACCCAGACTGAGAAGTTCTCATACTTACTAGCCCGGTATCCATGGTGTGGAAGGGCCATCGTTCCTTTTCCTTTAGACAAGACAATACGATTACAGATATTTCAGGGGGAAATGACGTCTGCCAAATTCAATATGAGCCTAATTAGTAAACAGTTACGTTCAGTTTCCTGTTCTGAGTGATATTGCTCTAGCTAGCTGGCTAGGCTAGGTAGACAGTTAGCTCACTAATGCAGGTAAGCTATCTAGCATATCACTTTCAAAGATGACACTGACTGTACATCACTAAAGAATGCAGCATTTAAAACGACCGACAGGTTCAAATTTAACTGATTTCAGACGTGTTAATCTTACAATAACGACAATAGTTAAAAAATATATACATAGCTAGCTAACTTCGTGGGTTAACTTGTACTTACAGCAACGTATACACCCGTAGACCCGCCTTTCCTGCCCCTCATTTGCTGGTGGAAATGTGCCTGCGTGGCAGCGACGCACAATACGGAAATCCTATTGGTCAAATAGTGACCCTGTGGCGTGTAATTTAGAAAGGTGATTGGCTGTTCTGTAGGTCAATCTAAAGAGACGCCTGGCCCTTGGAAATGCGAGGCTTGACCCAAACCCAAGCTCGTGCTGGATGAATGATTACCATTAGTCATCATAATCAGGCAGGGTCATACAGTTTAAAAAGGCTTTTTAAATTCAAGATTCATTATGGGGCATGTTTATTGTCAGAGTAATAATTTAAGAATGCAGTTAAAAAAAAAAAGAATGCTGTAGGGTGTATACCTTGATGGTCCACATAAAGGCTTAAAAATCAGCGGGTGTGTTGTATCGGTCAACTGCACCCACTAAACAGCTGTGTAAATGTGTAAGCTAGTATGTCATTAACTGTCAATTCTATATGACAATGGACCATGAATGGCAACATTTTTTAAACATGAAAAATGGGCAGTGAATCTTAATTCCCTGTGTTTTCTGTTATTAAAATGATTTCTGTATAAATATAAAAATTCATTTATATTTAATGGATGGATACGAACATGATGCTTGAACACTTATCCACTCTATCACTTTAACTGGTCATGTGGGTGGCTAGAAGTGCAGTGTGTTAGAAAAAAACCTTTTCCTTGTTGTTGTGATGCTTGACTGAGCAATCTGCTGGAAACATTGTGGTGTCAGTATTTGCTGAACACAAGAATGTGGTAAACGCACCTCTCTCCCTCAAGGAAGCTCTTTTTTTTAGACTTGGGTTGTTATCATTGTTATCAGTAACTGGAACCTTTCCTCCTTCTGTAGAGCTTAAAGAGAATGACCTTAAAAGGTGTAAAAATGTTTACACCTGTCCTGTTCACTGTAACTTATATCAGATGCTCTCAGCCCCAGTCCTGTAGAGGCACAGCACATGTCCCAACTCATGAAGGGCTTAATATTTACCTGCTTAGCTGGATCAGGTGTGTTTGGGTCGGAAAGAGAAGCTAGAGAAGCTTTGTAGGCCACTGGGTCACCAAGAAAGACCTCAGACATGCACTCATTATACATTCCCTAACGGGCCATTGTCACATATATATTGCAAATAATTTTAATACATTTGAAAGCTTAAATATTGAACTATGTCAGATTACAGACATTGAATTAATTTAAATCTTCGATTCAAGCGCAACTTTTTATAATGTTAAACTGACTTTGTGGTAAATATTTCAAAATACTGTACTTAGATCATTTTAAGAATGTGTGGCCTAAATAGACACATACATATACACACACACACACACACACACACAAACACACACACACACACACAAACACAAACCATTTCACACCATTTTGGCTGGTAAGAAGGTTATTAGAATATTCAAATAAAAGAATATGTGGAGAGTGTATTGCAGGAATCAAATTGTACATTTGTTTGTTTTTACAAAATACATTAAGTTGGTCAGTCAAAGCACTGTAAATCTCTTTATTATATTTCTGTCAGTTAAGTAAAGGTTTAAGAGAAGGAACAGATCAAAAAGTCTTGTTTTTATTGCATTTTACAAAATGTCCATTTCCAACATTTCCATAAATGGTGTTTGAATATGTATATATAAGGAGGGACTAAGGAGGGAATAAGGCAAAGCAGGTCAGGAGGTGGGACCAGGGCAGACCCAGATGATGTGTGATTAAGTAATCTGAATATTGTCTCATCTGGGTGTGTTTAGTAAAGGGGAGTGCCACAAACCTTCATCCAACGTCAATGCTGCGCACCAACCTGAAAAGGTACAGGGCCTACCCAGCCATATTGAGAAACCCCATGCTGTGTACCTGAGACATGTCTCAGCATGTGCTGCGCTCTCAGCGTGGTGAAAGGTGTGTCACTGCAGTTTTTTTTCTGTGCCTGAACCGATCTGCTCTGGTCTCAGGCAGACATTTCACACACATTACATCACCTTAACCTGTTACCTAATTTCTCACACACTCCACTTTGCACTGGCAAACAAAACATAGGAAAACTTTAATATTAATAAAGTG
>JBBPDA010000034.1:3150066-3180635 GCA_037974385.1 Arnoldichthys spilopterus
TATATATATAAATAAAAATAAAAAAAAAAGAAAAAGAGAAACTCATTTCACCTGAAAAACATTCCTTTTAGGCTTTTGTGGATTTGGAAAAAGCTCACGTTTTATAATGAAATAGACCGAGTGGCTGAAAAAAAAGTGATATCTTCAATAAAGAGAAAAAATTCTGCAAAAAAATGTACAGACACTACCTTCTCCAGTGCCCCAGAAACCTACAGCAAAATAAAAATGTACTCATGATTTTTTGATACACAACAACAACTACAATAATAACAATAATAATAATAATAATAGTTATTGATGTTGCTGTTGTATTATTATTGTTGTTATGTTTTATTATTGCTATAACAACAACAACAACAACAACAATAATAATAATAATAATAATAATAATAATTATTATTATTATTACTATTATTGTTGTTGTTATTATTATTATTATTATCAAGATATGATAAGAAGGCTAAAAAAGAAAGGCATAAAGCCTTCATATTGTGAGCCATAACCAACACGTTTATCTAGAACCCCACTGATGAGTCACGCTTGACGGGAAGGCGCCCATTCAGTAAATGAATGGCAGAAACATGCAGCTGTTGATTACAATACCTCGCTCTTGACCACAGTCACACTACACACTCTCAAAAACAACCCCGAACAAAGTCAACAGGCTAGTGTGGCATGGGTGGTATTAATCAGCCTGGGGTTTAACAGAGAACGTGTGAAAGTGGGGAGCAGGGCAAATAAAACGTCTCTGCGCCATAAAACTGAATCACGACCCACAGGCTACTCTCTGTTCCCCTGATGTGGCTCCATCCGCTGCCCTGATTCACTACATGCAGATCGGCACGGGATTACTCTCACTCCTTTGGCTAGATTGTATATAAACACGGGGTACTGCAGGTCAACAGAACAATTCAACCGATTATATTAGTTCTGATGCTGAAAGAAGAGTTTAAGATTACACTGGACTTGTCTAGAGGGGTGAACCCCGTGAAATTATCAAGAAAAGGCAATTGGAATTCCCGGAAAAACTCTAAATATGGTCATATACGTCACCTCGCACGTGACCGTCGTCACCCAGTTAGTCGACAACACCATTTCCCGTAAACCGAGAGGGGCGTTCACAAGCCCAATAATTATAACTTCAAGAACATTCTGTCGCCCCATTTAGCCGAGGCACCACAGTCTGCTTCGAGTTAAACCACGTTTTATTTATTGTATTTTTAACAAAAGCTGTTAATAGATTTAACACGGTGATCCTGAGCTGTCATTGTCGTTCTACCCCTACGCAGTGTCTGATGGACTGTACCGCTTTCCCCGCAACCAGGTGGATATTTAAGTTTTGAAGCGTCGTGGTGTCGTTACTACGAGTCAGTGCATCCAGAGAAGCGACACGTTTTCTGGTTGAAGTTCTCTTTCGGTGGATTACTGAGAAGCAAACGGCATACATGTATCCAAACTACCGGGGTCTTGGTAGAGGAACCGACCAGAACTTCTCCGGTACAGGTTCTGGATCCAGCTTAGCTAACGTTACTCTCACCACTAGCACTGGCACAACCCAGGTCCAGGAGGTAAGTGAGCTTACAGACCGATGTGAATGTTTTTATAGCTATAGACATTAATAAAATGAACTTAACATAACTTAAATTAACTTAAATTTAACTGTTTTAATGGACGAAAGAACTAATAAAGTAGTAATAACATTAAAATAGCAATAGCTAGATACCAATATGTGGGTGAGGACTGATGAGTCATTATTGCTTGTATGAATGTTATCCATTACGTAAAAAACTTAGAAATACAATAATAAACTATAATATAATATAATATAATATAATATAATATAATATAATATAATATAATGCTATACAACATTACTAAAATAATCTATAAAATATTATTAAATTAAAAATAATAATCTTTTCACCTCCTATAATATTCCTGTACTCCTGTCATACACCACACTGTTTACTGCAGTGTGGAAAATGATAGTAACTATATATATAATAATCCAATAGAAATTCAATTCTTCTTCACACAGTAACCCTTATGGTACCTCGGATCTCTGGTACAAATGCTCAAAACTATAAATCAAAGTGATTTTTGTCTTCTACCGCTTTAATAACACTTTCTTTTGTTTCTACACTTCCTAGCCAAAGTATTCAGGTGCAGGATCCAGTCAGTTTGTGCCCAGCCTTAATGCCATCACTTCAAGCCAAGATCTGCAGTGGTTGGTCCAACCCTCTTTTATGCCCACGGCAGGCACACCCCGGCCAATACGTCACCCCTACCCACCACCACCCAGGATTGGCTCCATGAACCCACCCCACCCACCCCAGTCGCACCTACTCAGACCAGGGGTCATCAGAACTGCAACAGGTCCTGTAAGCTCGACGAGACGCAGAAATGATGAATATGTAAGTTGATACTATCTTTTAAACTTTGTATCGATAATAGTGAAGTAAGCCATACAGATCATGTGTAAGTGATGTTCCCACTAGTCTATTTTTTTCTCTTAATGCTACAAATATACTTTGAAACGACTCGACTCACGTGGAGCACTGTTTCTGAATAATCATGATCCATCATGCCCCTCCCCCTTAAATTCTGAAGAAAAAAACACTTGAGGGATGTAGAATCAGACGATGTGTAATATCCTGTAGTGAGTCTGATGGGTGTGCATACGACATGGCTCTACAGGCTCACCAGTGAAACACACCAGGTGTGGAATGGAATATTCAAATGGCCTTCCATGGGACTTTTGTTTTTATCAGCCATGTAGACTGTTTACATGAGAATACTCGCTTCACACGTGAACAATGTCTCTCCCAGAGAGATCTGATAACATCTATTGCAGATTCTTCTTGAATTTAAATTTATCCCAACCTGATTCATGCCCCTATGTCCCGATCTCCAATATGCTGATGGGAGACAAGTGAAATAATGAGACAGGAAATCATGTGACTCATTGGTGTAAAATCACATGACTCACACCTGAGTCACCGAAGGGGTCTGAAGATGATTCATGAAACTATAGATGTTGTATACAATGCGAAGGAAAGAGCCATGTGAATGATTAAATTATACATGAGTAAATGTTGAAATGAGAGCTCCCTGGCTGGAAAGATGCTGATGAAAAGTAGTGGCAAGTTTTACCCATCATCTGAAAGAGGAAGTGACCCTGTCCCCTAGATGGCAGTATTGCTTTGATTAGTTTTTGGAAAATCCATCACCTTATACAAATGTTGAATTATGTACTGTCAGGTCCACACTTATGGTCAAATTTAGCTTCCACTATGTCTTTATATAACTTGTACTGGAGAAGGTAATGTCTGTACATTTCTTTATTGAAGATATCACTTTTTTTCAGCCATTCTTGAGCTTTTTCTAAACCCACAAAAGCCTAAAAGGAATTTTTTTCAAGTGAAGTGAGTTTCTATATGTAAACAGTATGCAGAAGTTTGAACACCTGGTCAAATTACATTTTGTGTTTATAATGTTCACCCGCTTAATATAAGATGTGGCATGTACAAAGTTTGTGGCACATTTTATAGACTGTTTTTTTTTTAAATAAGTTAAGCTCATCTATTAAACAGAAATCGTGCTCTTAATGTTGTGTTATATTTGTGTGGGTTTATGTGCTAAAAACAATCCTATTTAATTTTTACTTGATCGTTTCCCAGCGTCTCTTAATCCTTTATAGTGGGCAGTTTAATTACTTTGCCTTTAAGACTGACATGTAAATGGCCTCTGTTCTGACTGACTCCTCTGTATTGCGCCACATTTAAAAAGCATCCCAGACTGAAGCACTTTTTATGAGTTATATAGATGGACTATAATGGCGATGTACAAATGTGTTGGGTTTTGTGACCACATCAGAATAGTGGAATTAAAATGGGCTGTTTTAGTACTAAATGGGGAGTGAAAGGCACACTTTGAAACTTTAGAAGTCTTTACACATCACATTTAACTTTTAATTTCAACAAAAGGGAAGGGAATTGGTTTCCCATGATATGAGCCCTACATTTTTACTATTGGATATGTCTGTATTTATACAACACACTCCAGATATTGTACTTTCTGAAATGGGGATGCATTAGAAATGAATTTCTAACAATTTTTCTTCGTGTTTCTATTTTCACTCTCTAGTTGTCCACAGAAGAAATCGAAAGGCGGAGGGTTAGACGGGAAAGGAACAAACTGGCTGCTGCCAAGTGCAGGAATCGCCGTCGTGAACTGACTGACACATTACAGAGTGTAAGATGATTTTTACATGGGGACTAATCACTACAAGTTGAACTGTGTGTGCCCATGAGTTCCTGAGTGGCACAATTGTCTAAACATTAGCCCTATCAAGGGAAATTGTGTGTTAGATCCATGGAAATGTCATATCTGTTTGTGGCCAAGGGCATAAGCATATTTAGCCTTTCTCTCCTTTAGTGTCTCCCTCCATCACTCAGTTAACTGATGTAATTGAATTGGCGATTAGTGGAGATTTACTCCAATGATGCTGTCTTAGTGGCAATTTGAAAAGATGTTGGTACTAATTATAATTAATAATTAATACATCCCAAAAGAAACACATTCCCAGTGCTGATGGGGGAGACCTAGCTAGTGAGTGAGAACTGACAATGACTAAACTGGGTAGAAATGGGGCAAAAATATTGCTTATAAACTGACAGATGAAATGTTTAACACAAAAATTCTTTCACAGGAGACAGACCATTTAGAAGATGAAAAATCTCGTCTGCAGAAAGAGATTGCTAATCTGGAGAAGGAGAAAGAGAAACTGGAACTGGTTCTTGAGGCTCACCGACCCATCTGCAAAGTGCAAGACTCTGATTCAGACTCTGACTCGAGTACAGTTCTACCATCCCTAAGTAGGATCAAGATTGAGCCAGCGGATTCTGAGCTACCTGGACCCTCAGGAAGATGCAGAAGCCACACCAAGCAGGAGAAACCCAAGCCTAAAATAACCATTCCACCTCCACCTCCACCTTGTGCTGCTAGTATCATCAATCCAGATTCAGAAGCACTCCACACTCCCATCCTCATCTCCACGCCATCTCTGACCCCATTCACGGCCAGCCTGGTCTTCACTTATCCCTCTTCCTCCTTGGATGCAAGCGCTGGTACCTCTTCTCAAACACATGGTCATTCTTCCAGCACCACTTCTCATCTTGGTACATCCTATTCTTCCCGAAACCCAGAGCCATGTGGTATTGCCCATCGCCGTAGTAGCAGCAGTGGGGACCAGTCAGATCAATCTCTCAACTCACCAACCATCCTGACCCTTTAATTTCCACTTCTCTCCATGGGCAAAAAAAGTGCTTTGAACTTTTAAAGGTGTCTTTAATACTAGGTCAGAGGACCACAGGTACATTTGAGGTTCACCTCTAGATACAAAGTTGTAGTTCTAGGTGCATTTTATTTAGGCAGCATTACTATGTTTATTCTCATGTAATGTGAAAAGAAAATGTGGAATTATGGAGAAACATATTTTTGATTATATACTTAAATATATACATTATAAAAACTATAACTACAAACTATGGTTCTATCTTATGAAAACTTTCAAAGATCAAAAAGTAAAAAATTTTAAAATGTAAAAGTTACTATACTTTTACTATTCTTTTTATACAGAGACATGCATTAATGTACTGACGAATGATCAAAATATGTAGGGATGTGATATATTATGCTGCATTATAACCACATATCTAGGATTTTCTGATTCATGTAGACCTATCACTGTTTCTGGATGCACACTACTATTATTACTGTTATTTATGCATTTTATACCATTGTTTATGCAATCTAAAGCTATGACTATATTAATGATATTTTAAAGTGGTACAGTGTATTAAGCTACATCTTGATGGAGGTTACAGCATGTTTTGAGCCTTCTACATTATGCTGCAAATAACACACATCGAGGGCCGGAAACATGAATTTCAATAATGGTTACACTGGTTACAATGTACTATTTGCATTCATTTACAGGTCATGAACAGAGACTTAGACAAACATGCACTTAAGTATTTTAATTAGATTTTAGCTATAGTTTGATATTTTGATATGACTACAGTAATAGTGTAATGAAATCTGTAATGTGAGCATTATTACAGTATGTTTGATGCACTACTAGGGACAGACCATAGACTTTTAACAGATTTGTATTTATTTTTGAGAGCAAACTATATTTTTGACATATGTCATTGATAACTGAAGAGAAGTGTTGCACATTGTATGGCATTTAAGGGAGTAATCATAAATAATGTTTCAAGTTGTTTTTTTTTGGGGGGGGGGACTAGTGGTTAAAAACTCTTAAGGTCTGTTCATTTCAATTAGTCATTTAATTTTATGCTTTACAAAATTACAAATGGCCTTAAAACAAAACATACTGTTGTGATACTCTGTGTGGAAATGTTTCTAACTGCTGAATTTATTTCATTTTATATGCAGACTTCTACAGTTGCACTAATAAAAAAAACAGAAAAAAGTTGCTGCTGATTGAAAACAGGAGTACTTATTTATACCAGGCCACATTGGAGTATGCTGGGGGGTAGGGAGGGAGGAAAAGTTGCTATTTCCCTTTAGGATGTCCTGACAGAAAGCGAAGAGAAATTCCCTGACTCACCCTCACAGTGAAACTAAAGTGAGTCATTAGAAAATATTGTGACCACATCCTCACAGAATAAAATGACTGTTTTTACAGTACTGTACTGTACACAGTGCTAAGATAAATTACCTGAAACAGAATAGAAATATAGTAAGAGCCAAAAACGTTCAAGAATTATGTCCTCGCATGGTGAGAGAAGAATTTACATGCCCAGAAAGTGAACTGAATAAACCTGATGACCCTGTTTGGTACACAGAGTCTTCTGTTGGCCCTCTAATCTAAAGAGAGGCTCTTACTCAAAGCTTGGGGAACATATGATTGAGATAGTGAAGAGGGAGTTTGTGCTGAGTGACCCAATGACGGCATGCGCTGATAAAAGGACCTCTGTACACTCCGCTTAAGAGTATTACTGTTCTGACCTTGCTGCTGTGCAAACAGCGAGCCAAAAATATAACATGGGACACTTATGTCTTTAGGCCTCAAACATAACCAGACCTTGCATACATGCAGATCAACATTCCATCGCCTGACTTGAGGATACACAGCTCAATGAAACCGTTGACGTGAGGTCAAGGCAGAGGCCTTAATGGCTGCCAGCACACAAGGAAGATCATCACAAAATTGGGTGTCTCAGTCAAGTGTATTTTAAAGCTCTCCCACTCACAATGAGAATGGCCCAAAGATTACAGCCCAGAAACAAAGCCACGAATCAAAGTTATAAACAGAAAAAATCCAGTCATTAAAGTAATACTGATTATAGCATACTGATTAAAATGAAAGTGTAAGCCAAAACATGTATATGCAAGATGACCTTGTGGAAGGCAAAAATACAATAAGTCGAAGAAAAATAATCATAGTAATATTACAGATAACAATAATAAAAATTCACGTCATTGTATCGTCCACCAGTTGCCAGTGTGTTAACGCAGCATGTTGTTGAGTAAAATCCAATCAAAGCAACAACCAAACACAAAAAAGAGCTTGGTATAGCAAGTGTGTGTGTGCAGTTAAATCATAACGTTGGGTCAATGCAGGAAAGTTCAGCTGAGATTCAGTGCAGTACTCGATAAGACGATTCAGTGTAATAAACTTTACTACACCAACCGGTACATCGTAATATGGATAAAAGTACACCGTTTCTGAGTGTGCAGTTTCACTGAGTCATCGCAAGGCCTCCAACAATACAGCCTCGCTGGGGCGGTCCAATTGTTTTTAATTGGAGGCCTCACTTCATGCTTTTGTGTCGAGTCACCCTTAGAAATGATTCAGTGCTGTTTGTGCATGATCCCAAACAGATCATTTTATGGCTCTAAGCAGGTAAAAATTTTGTGAATCTTTTCGAGATTCATCTCAGCCCTGTCTAGTGCATCATTAAAACATCAGCCCACTTGAAATACAGTTCAGTGCACAGTAAAACCTGGTGTGAGTCAGCAGTTTGATTGATTCTTCCCATTTTTGTTTCAAAAGTCCACCTCTTTCTGAACTCCCTATATACAAGCCCTGTTAGAAAGGACAGGAAAACATCTCAGTGATCTCAATACTTACATTTAAATAACGGATGCAATTACAATGTGACATAGTAAATAATAACTTTAAAGCTTAAAACTATTCCTATCATGTTTGATACCAATGGTAAAGAAATATCATTCACATTTAGAAAGTTCATCTACATCGGGAGAAAATCAACAATACCCTTAAGAGAACGAGAAAGAGAAAGGAAAAAATAAAGAAAGAATGGTGCCTAAAGGCCACCTTCAATGTCAGAACAAACTCTCTCACATCTGTCCAGCTAAAATAGTTGAGATGTAGGCCTTACGACAACAAAAACTGTAAAACCGCCTTGCTCCTCTGGGTTTGCCCACGTCAGTTTCCTTCGTTTCGTTCTCTGAGAGGCAGAAAAAGTGCTATGGCTCTTCAGTCATCCGGCGAGCACACCAGGTGGAGCTGGTCTGGACTGCCTACGCTCCCCGTGCTCGAGCTGCCATCCCCCAGGTCCCGGGCCACCATGCACGGGAGGTTGAGCTCCGTCGACCCGCCTGGGCTCGAATCACTCCTGCTCACGCACTCCTCCTCCAGCACTAGGCACAGTTCCTTTAGATCCAAGTTCTCCTTCACCAAGCCGTCCTGCATGCGCTCCAGGTCGGTCAACTTCTTCAGGTAGCCTCCCAGGTCCTCCCGCATCACCTTGGCGGCGTGGTGGCCAAAAAGCTGCCACTCTCTGGCCAGCTTCTTCACTTTCAGCCGGTCATCGTCCAAAAAGCAGCAGAGGTCCCGCAGCTCTTGGTTCTCCTCCTGAAGCCGCTGGTTAATGGCTTTAAGCTCCCTGATTTCAAGCAGGTGTCCCTGAAGCTGTTTGTTCACTTCTTTGATGAGGCGGCCGCGCTGTATGAGCGCTGACATCTTGTCCGACTCCTCTTTCCTCAGCCGATTTATGAGCTCCTCTTTGGAGCAAGACAGTAAATCCTCATCGGACATCTTCGCTAATTCTCGGTTCAGGATTTCGCCGTCGCTCCCCATAATGCCGAAATGTTCGAGGGGTGTCCTAAAAGACAGAACACAGTTTTGATTGTCCTGATTTTTTAAAAAATTTACAAAAATAATAAAAATAATTAATGTTGATCAGTAAACCAGTAAAATATGTTGCATATTTGGTTGGACACAGCAGTTAGATAGGTACTTCTGGGCTCTCACATTGAAGAGGCACAGATAAAGTCAGTCAGGCTCCTCCAACATGGATGTCACTCTGACTCCAGGCCTCCAGAACAGGGCGCATATCCTCCACGGCCTCGTGCCTACACGGGCGTCACAAAATCCCAGCGCAGCATCCTCATCCTCGTCTTTAAGCCAAGGTGCTGTACACTTAAATAAAGCCCGAACAAAGGGTGGGTTACCTGCAGCCGGAGCTTGCTCTCCGTTGGCCTGTTTTGTTTACAATGCAGCGGTTATTCACTAGCACGTATTAGCATCGTGTCTTCGGCTGCTAGAGGCTCACTGCTGTGCACGGTGGCTCGGCTGCTCGGATAAAGCTCGCCGTGGTCCTGAGAGGTAGTGAATGCCGAGGTTTAGCTTAAAGCTGAGTGTGCATCCGTTATCTTCATCCAAGGGTGCTGGTGGGAATCACAATGTCCGCGTCTCTGTCGTCTATCTCTCTCTCTCTCTCTCTCTCTCCTCACACGCATCCGTCTCTCCCCGCCCTGCCTCCCCACCTCATTCCACCGCTCTATGGGGAAATGTGCTAGTTCCAAAAACACGGCGCTTTCGTTCGTTTCTCAGACGAGGAAAACATCCCAGCGTGGAAATCCCATCGAGGTGGCGAGGAACGCGACGAAGAAACGAACAAAACTGGGGGGAAAAAATCATATATAGAACAGCCTCGTGGAGCTGGAGGAGATTGTGGCACGGCAAGATACAGAAAAAGATGTCTGATAATCCGCATCTGGCTTCGCCGAGGCTTAATGCTCAGTGCAAGTTGTTTTTTTCTCTTCTTTTTTTAAATTTTTCATCCGCGAAATATTAGATGGAGAACTGGATATGTTTCCTAAAGGGATGAACTGCCCTTTCCCAATATGCAGCCATGATAGTGGAGGCAGTCCTCTCTCTCTCTCTCTCTCTCTCTCTCTCTCCCTCTCTCCCTCTCTCTACACCCCCCCTTCCTTCCCTTTGGTCTTCCCTTACCGTAAGGATCTCTGTTGTTGCAGCCCTCCCTCTCCCCCTCGGGCCTGAGAATGACATCATTCCATGAAAGTCCATTTATCTGAAATGGAATTGCCACATTTTAACCTGCAAGGCCATTACGTCATAACTAGATTGCTGGACTCAAATGAAGACACAGGCACCGCCTGCTTGTTTGTGGAGGTCCCCAGTTGACCCCTTGCGAGACACCTTCCCACCCCTTCTCTGTCCTTTCCACCGGCTCGGCCCAAATGAGCCTGGACATTGCACAGACGCCACATACAAACACACACACAGGTTGGTATTTGTATCTTTGTGAGTACATTCCATTAACTTCTGTGACATAAACACCTAAACCTAACCATAACCATAAACTCAGTAAACAAAACACAATATTTCTGCTCTTTTATTGATTTATTTCCAAAAAAGTTGAATATGTGGTTAAAACAGCACAGTTCCTTGTGAAGACCAGCAAAATTGTCACCACTTTTGCAGATTTATCTCTATTCCTATCATTATGAGGATATTTGGTCCTCACAAAGAGTTAAATACACACACACATGCACAGACAAACACACACATTGACGGAAAGAGTCACAATAGCCTTTTCTGTACTTTAATCCATGGTATTTGGCCATATCCTTCCGCCCTGCTCCCCCGCACTATTGTTACCACGAGACCATAACAATGTGGGGTGTTAGCAGGGGTGAAAGGGGTGGGGATGGAAACAGGCCACTGGGAGGTGAAATAAAGGCATGGGGTGAGGAAAGACATGCAGGACACAGAGGTGACGAACAAAAAAGCCGCTGACAATTTTCACCCCTCTGCTGGTTTGACAGATTTTCAGTGACGCCCTCGAGTTGGGAGGGGAGAGGGATTTGGGATTTGGAGGGGATTTATTCTGATTAATCAGAGTTAGAGGAAAGCGCACTTACCCAACTTGTTATTTAAAAAAAAATCTACTCACAGTTTAGAATGTCCCTCAATCACAACCAATCTTGTGAAGTTAATTTTCGGCGCACCATCTTTGTAGAGAGAGGCGTCGTGGATGATTTGAGCAGGATACGGTTGAGCACAGTGTAATTTCACTGTCGGGGATTGCTTTTAAAGATGGTACAGATTAGTGCGAGAACTGGAGTGAAAAAAGAGTGAGAGGCGTGGTGTGGAGACAGTGATATAGATACAGGGTAATGGAGGACATTTGTTATTGCTTCCATGTGTCAGAGCTTTTTTACAAAAATATGTGTACTGGTTTTCAAAGTATTTTCTCTGACAGGGGCAAAAAAAGAAAATGTGAATTTTAACAAATATGCTCATATGCTCGTAAATATGTAATCTATGCATCAAAACATTTTACAGATCCCCTTACTTTACCCCCTTTTTACCCCCTTTCCCTTTCTGCTATCCCACCCACAAAATCACAAACATTTATGTATGTATGTATATAAAAGTATATGGAGAAAAAGAAAAGTAGAAGGATTAAATAAAACAAATGACCAAAACAAGTAATTAAACAAATTAATTTATAAAATTAATAAAAAGTATTATATTATAATAATAATCATAATAATACATCATCAAGAAGTTCTTATAAAGAGTCACAAAAATCCAGAAAGTGCCTGCATATGTTTGTAAAAGTTTGGGGAGAATTATATGTGTATAATTAACAGCTTGTCATTTTTGTGCTGTAACATCACACACTGCATCCGCAAAGCCACCAGCATTGTGGATGGCCCAACACACCCCTCACACAAACTGTTCTCCCTCCTGCATCTGGAAGAAGGTACCGAAGCATTCAGGCCTTCACTACCTGTGCAATAGTTTCATCCCTCAGGCATCAAGTCTCTTAAACACTCAGGGACTGTCAACACACACACACACACACACACATATGCACATACACCCTCCCACTTAAGTAATCCTTATCTTTATATTTATTACTGATATTTAACTTTATTTAACTTCCTACTTCCTATGTCATTGCTTAAATTACATTATTGCATCTTTGCACAACATGCTATTTTGCACCTGGTAGACCCATAAGTGTGCTCAGGTCTGTCTTTGCACCATCCTGCAATGTGTGCACGTCTTTGCACACAATGCACTTTATGTTGTCAGTTGTGTCATTTGTGGTCCTGTGAATTGTATATGATTGAAATGATAGTAAAGGCCTACTGACTTGACCTGAGTTGACATAAAGAATCTTTAAACCATTACTGGTTCATCGTATTGCACAGAGGTGTGTAAAGTGGCTCTTTACATGCTTTATAATAAGACTGGCTTAAAGTAGCACAGAAATTCGATTTCTTTAAATATTGCCACTGTCCAAGAACAAACGAGTATCTCCAGAACAGTAACTTTTTAGGATGAGGCTTTCTAATGGAATTAAATGGAAGGACAATTGAGAAGTGATCCTAAAGCATTTCTACTGGTCTGTTCATAATAAACAATTCACACAGTCCATAAAAATTAAAATTAAAAAATGGAGATGTGTGTGTTCACTTCACAATTAATTTCGCTAATGAGACATTGCATTTGCTTATGACTCCACTGCTGCATTTGACTCTTAATAATAAAGTGTTCACATTATAATTTGTTTGCATGTGTGAGTTGATGGAAATGTAGCAGACTGTGTACATTTCCATCATTTCATACTTATTTCAGACCCCAGTATTGATCTGAATCCGACTGATGCAAATGTTACGGTATGAAAAGTGTATCAGATTTGGTTAAAATAACTGAATCGGATTAAATTGTGATGATACTTGTGATTTCCACCCCTAACACAGTCCTGCCTGATCTCTGCTCTAACATGACATACATTATTTCAATGATAGTTTTCCATCTACTTAAAATCGCCCACATACTATTAGATATATATGTATTGTCTGTACTGTTGTCATGTATTGTCGTGTATTACAAGTAAGATTTAATGCTTTTAGCAACTAGTCCAAGCCTGGAATAAGGGCCCATTTTCAAACCTTTTTTAACATACACTTGCCAACTCACCACTCGAACGTGAGTCACACCCACATTACACAAGTGGCCACTTGCAGTACAAGGGGAGGAGGGGACAGTGAGGTGCAGGTTTTTTATTGACAATGCACTCACCCTGGGTAAGGTTAGTCTCAATGAGCTGTAACCATCCCACAAAGTTTGCAGTGCAAAGCATTGTCTAAGAGGTCTGAATATACATTAAACTTTAACTATAAACTAAGGTTTAGCTCTAAATCACAGTTTTATTTGTTGCTGTTAGCTGTGTAGCCTTTAGCTGTTAATCAAGCTACCAGAGTAAAATAAAGAAGTATTGTATATCAGATTGCTTTATAAATCTCAGCAAATCAAATAGTGACCGTGCCCCAAAACACCAACCTGAGTGTTAATGCACACTATGCCATGTCTGTGTCAAAGGAGGTTTCTGAGGACCGCACAGAAACAGCTGTCTGTGTTCATCAGACTGGAAAGGTTACAAAGAGTTTGGAAGAACCCAGCAATCAAAACTTTTTTGGGGAAGTCGTGGCCTAAAGTTTAGAGAAGTGAGTTTGTGATCAAAGGGTGCTTGGTTCGATTCTCAGAATTCCCAGGAACAAAATGCCCAGGAGCAAGGAACCCAGCCCCCAGGTGCTTTCCAGGTGTTATAAGTGTGGCTGCCCCCTGCTCCAGGTGTGTGCTCAATGCTTCGGTTAGCTAAAATGGGTATCTGTGTTGTTCAGTTTGCTGCAAGCACTGACATTGATATTTATTACTCATGTACCACACCCAGGAACACAACATAATCCCAGGCCTTTGTTTACACTTGACATTAAAATGTGCCTTATCCATATATGCATTTTAAACACAACTGTTTTTGTGATTGGAATGTGTGTGGATCTGCGTAGCTGTCCTGTAAACACAGTACTGGAAACTACATTCACTGTCTCCTTCCTGTATCTTTCCTATTTTCCTCAGAGTCTGAATGTGTAATATGCTGATAGATGGTCAAACCGAAAAGCCATTGCCTTTTGTAAAAGACACAGGTCTCCTTTAACATACGAATGCCATTTTAACCAAAACGTTTTGTATCATCTGTTTAGCTGGGTTCTCTTTATCTATTGCATTGACTTAAAGGAAGATCTGGTTTTGGTCAACGTTTCCACAAACTTTACATGCATATAGACCAGAACAGTTACCCAGGCCATAGTTTGGTAATGATATTTATTTATGGGCAACATTTGTTTTTTAGCCAGTGTGCTGCATAACTGGAGGAAAGGCTATGTAAGGTTGGGAATAGGTCTTATTACTGTAATAGCCATATTAATTTCATATTCATCTTATAATAAAAATTTTGAAATTAAAACTCATTCATTGATTCTACTAGACATTTATAGTTCTACTACTAGACTCTTACTCATAGTTTACACTGATATGACCTTAAGCAGTTGCAGTAGGGAACTTCCCTCCCTGGTAGATGCCCTTAGGTCTTGACATAAAAGTAGGGAATTGTGGCTTAGTGCTCATAATTAGTCACTTAAAATAACAGAAATTCGGCTTTCAACCCCAAACTCGATTCATTGCACTAATTCCATAGCTGGACAGGATTCACACAATGATGCTGCTCTCATTCAGGAGTGGCTCGTTGATGTGGAAAACTGACTAATCATAAGAGAAATAGAGAAAATATTGATTTTCAATAAATGGCTTGGACATTTTTCTGTCGTTGGATTATATAGTCAAGGATTTAGTTTTAGGAGGGTTAATGGATAATAACGTCGTTTCAACCTTTTTTTATCTGACTGTGACCAGCAGTGATCCTTGTTGTAAGCTTCTGGCTGTTCCTTGCACAAGACTTTCTACTATTTGAGGCAGGTCCTTCGGTACCATAGCCCCCAAACTTTGGAATTAGAATAGAATAGAATAGAACTTCACTTTTTTTTTTTTTTAGAAATTCTCTTCCTCAGTCTCTCCGTGATTATTCTTGCTTTTCTGCTATTAAGTCTGAATTAAAAACTTATCTTTTCAATGAATACTTTTCCACTTTCCAATGTATTTACATTTTTTTGTATACGTTATCATTGTATGTTAAGGCATATTGGGTTTGTGAAAGGCGCTATATAAATTACATTTATTATTATTATTATTATTGTTCCATATCCTATTTTGAGATTTTATTGTCGTTAATATGTCTGTTGTTTGTCTGATAAAGAAAATATAACAAAGACTCAGCTCAGCACTGCGCGTCATCTACCTGCATCATGGGTGCGTGTGAATAATGCGGACCTGTGATCTTAATACGATGTGGCGCCACACGTAAGTACAGAGATGGTTTGAAGATCAGCGCTTTTCTGGACGTGACGTTTAACTAAAGCGCGTATGTTTGTCATGAAGCCGGAAGAGCCTAATCATGTTGAATAGCAACAACAACTGGTAGCGCTGGAGTTTGTTGTTGAGTTTTTGCATGTGACATGAATTTTTGTCCCGTGTTTAAACGGTTTAATGTAATTATACCGATGGACTATTTCTTGGCCATTTGCTTGCATTTTAGTGAACACGTCTCCAGCGTTTTGTGATGCTAGCAGACTAGCTAGTCACGGACTAATGACGGGGACAGTTCAGTGAGAGAAACACGCCTCACTATATGTTTCAGTACCAAACACAGAGTAATACCATTCATATATCCATTTTGACAAGTAAGTTCACATTCAGTCAATATGTACATGATTAAAACAGCACCTAGTTAATAATTGATAAGCGAAGCAAAAGTTTGGTGCAGTCTGTTGTGTTTGTTACTGGTGTGATCGGTTCTATGTTAGCAGTGTGATGATGTGTAAATGGCTGGACTTCACCTGTCCTCTTCTGTAGGTTTTAAACCATCCCGTGCTGCTTCTTAAATATTTACAGATCTGTAGTCAAAATGTCAGTTGAGCTCGACGTGTTTGTGGGAAACACCACCATCATGGATAAGGAGGTGTACCAGCTGTGGCTGAATGGATATACAGGTAACAGACACTTTGGGGACGTTCAGACTCTGCTGGAGTATTACCTTTAGAGCTGCAAAATGCATTTGGAGTCATTTCATCAATTTAAAATATTGACAATTAAATATCATTGCCTTTAATCACAATGCTGAAGTGTTGATGAGTGTTTTAAAATGATTTACCCTTTAGTGAACGATGCTGTAAAAGTGCGTATCGAGGGCGGCGTGATGGAGGAGTGTGAGGCCAGTGCCGAAGTCCTGCTTAGCGACACTATGGACCAGTTCCGAACCTTCCAAATGTGCGAGAGGCTTCTGCAAAATCCAGCCAAACTAGCTAACCAGCTCCTCTTCCAAATACCACCTGATCGACAAGCCATGCTTATTGAGAGGTACGTGTAATCTTCTGCATTATCTTACAAATTATTTAATGAATTAGGTCATGGTTTCCATTACGTCACATATTTACCTTCTCTTTGGCATGTGAAAAGGTATTATGCTTTTGATGATGCCTTTGTTCGTGAAGTTCTTGGAAAGAAACTCTCCAAAGGGACAAAGAAAGATCTGGATGACGTTAGTGTGAAGACTGCTATTACACTGAAAAGTTGCAGACGACAAGTGCGTGGAATAGTGAAATGTCATTTATAATGTTTAAGCAGCTTTGACAGTTTTTAGTGATACCTGACCAAGTCTTTGTCACACAGTTTGACAACTTCAAGCGGGTATTCAAAGTAGTGGAAGAGCTGAAGGGCCCCCTGGTGGAAAACATAAAGCAACACTTTCTGCTTCCTGACCAGCTTGCAAGGTGAGAGAGAAAGATCTTAATGCTTGTTCTTGTCCCAGCTGCACTTTCTGGATAAGTTTTCCATGAAGAAATCCTGATAGCAATTTCTGCAATAGTTATAAAATCATATTGAAGTTGAAACTGTTTGTAAATCTTTGCAAGTTAAGTTTCATTCTTTCAGCATTGGAAATAGTCTGATTACCTAAGGTTTGTTACTTAATTTTAATCAGAAAAATTTACTAAAGGTACATGAAAATGTAATATGATAATAGTTTTTATTGTCTTGTATTTGTGAGGAAACATATCTATAAACCCCATTTCCAGAAAAGTTGTGGTGTTTTCAACAATACAAAAACAAAACATGAAAACAAACATCTGTGATATGTTAATTCACATAAATCTTTAACAGACAAAGGTACATAAAAAGGTTTTCCGTAGTTTTACTGACCAATTTGATTATATTTTGTAAATATGTGCAAGATTAGAATTAGATGACTAACGCACTCAACAACAGTAGGCACAGAGTTAAAATCAGGCTTTGCAATCAAAAAGGACAACAGGATGAAAACTCATGAGAGAACTGTCAGTTCAAAAGAAACATTTCTCAAAGCAAGATTGCAGCAAATTTGTCTTTTAATACTTACATTACATTTGCATTAGTTCATCGACCAAAATGGTGCACAATTTGATGTATAAATGTGACTCATAAGTGAATAAATGATTCCACATTTTAGCTTGTTTTTGGAAATATGGTCATTAAATCCTCTGTGCCAAAGATGAAAATGACCATCCAGATTGTCATTGACTTTAAAGGGTATATTTTTAATATAAAAAATCTTTAATTACTAATTTCTTTTTGTGTTATTTTATGTTGCTGTCCTGCTTTAAGATTAGTTACACTTACGACTTTGAGGTTTATTATTTTATTTGAGACCAAAAGTATATTAAAAAGCAAAACATTTGAGCACAATATAGTGATCATATAACAGTCAGAATGCTTTTGAGTGAATTTATTTTTGTTGATGAATTTATAACTTTGATGTGACTGTCATGAAGTTCACAGAGTTGTGGAGTCTGTCATTTCTTTTCAGCCTTCCCTGATTCTTCATGCCAATGCTTTTTAAATGTACTTTTTTGTAACACAGGGATTATGCTGCCATAGTGTTCTTTGCCAATAATCGGTTTGAGACAGGGAAGAAAAAGGTCCAATATCTCACTTTCCAGGACTTCGCCTTCTGTGCCGGTCATCTTATCAACAATTGGACTGTTGGAGCTGTCGGTAAGAATTACAAAAACACCAGTCTTTCTGCCATTGCCTTTTGCTCGACTTGCTTGACTTTTCAGCAAGCTGTGGAATGAAGTTTCCCTGTATTTCTCTGACTCCCTAAGATAACATGGTGGAAGACATGGATGTGGATCTAGACAAAGAATTTCTTCAAGACCTTAAAGATCTCAAAATTTTAATCACAGACAAGGATCTTTTGGACCACCACAAAAGGTATAAAATCACAAGAGGGCATGCGTTTGACTGTGGAATGGGGGCATAAACTCAAAGAGGACTTCTAGCATTATGACTCCCTGTAATGTGTTTTCTGCTTAGTCTAGTATGCAATACTCTGCGAGGCAAAACCAAAGTCTTCAATGAGATGGAAGCAACTTTTAAGGTGAGAGAATGTTGTAAGTGCATAATGCCAGATGTCAGTATGATTTGTACCATTCCTCAATGGTGGAATGAGCTGCCCAGTGTCACAAGATCAGATGAGTCTCTCTCCACGTTCAAGAAGCAACTCAAGACTCAACTGTTCCGCACCCACCTCAGTACATAAGCCTAGTCATCACATATGATTTATTGCTTCCTGATAACTGTCCAGATGTCTATAAGCACTTGTCAACTGTTATAATGTAGTAGTTTTTGTAAGCAGTTGGCACATGTATCCATTGTTGTTGCGGTTCTCTGTAGTTAGTGTAAGCACTTGGCGTATGTATATATTTATTGAAGTTGCTCTCTGTTGCAGTATAGGAACTTGGTGTATGTTAGTTTGCAGCAGTTGCAGTAGTTACTGTCCGTAGTAGTATAAGCACTTGGCGTATGTATTATAGTAATTTCGTTTGTTATTTATTTCTACAACTATGAGCAATGCATTGGTCTTCTTGTGGCACCACCTTCAGTGTTACTCTGTGAAATGCAAATGCTTGATTGTTTCCTCTGTCCTGGAAGTCGCTTTGGATAAAAGCGTCAGCCAAGTGAATAAATGTAAATGTAAATGTTGTATATGTTAATGTTTGTTAAAAATTCAATGTTACATAATGTTTACGTATATCAAAAAGGTGTATGAAGTAGATATATCAGGACACCCTCCCAAGGGCACTCTTGTGGTTAACTGAAAGATGTAAAAGGAACGGTGGGCAGTAGTGGCCTAGTGGTTAGGGCTGCCCGCTGCTCCACGTGTGCACGTGTGATTGGTTAAATGCAGAGGTCACATTTCGTTGTGGTGCTTGAGTGTGTTCACAATGACAAAGAGTCACTTTCACTTTGAGAATTGAATTTGATTTGCTTGTCTTTCCATGTAGAATCTGTCTCGAGGCCTTGTCAATATTGCTGCCAAATTAACAAACACAAAAGATGTTCGTGATTTTTTCATCGATCTTGTAGAAAAGGTGTGTATAAAAAAAAAAAACTTGTGAAATCGCTCATGTGTAAATTACTCATGGTTGCTTCAAGATCTCATTTTTGTCGGCTTCACAGTTTATTGAGCCTTGCAAGTCAGACAAATGGACAGCTACGGATGTTAACCTCTACCTCACCCACTACACAAACTCGGCACACATGCTGGATGCTTTCAAGTAAGTGCATTGTATTTTGTATAGGAGTGCCATTTATTTACTTATGATACAATATGTTGCCCTGTGTGGGGAAATCTGTTCTTCTACCAGTGGAGGTCAGTGTGTCTTATATAGTTGCCTTTGCTTTTATATCGTTTCCTGCCTAGTCATTTTTACACTCAAACCACTGTGGAATGTGGATTTTTTTTTAAGTTTACACAACTTAAACAACAACATATTGTGATATACTAAGCAATGATGTATTCACCCCAAACCATCCGTGACTTCTCATTAAATGATACATGCATGATTATACAACTTTAAATAAATAAGTCAAAAAATGTTCGACTGTTTATTACAACTAAGCTCATATTTGACATTTTCTGTGCCTATCTGCCTGTATTTGTCTTTTTTCAGGCACCAGACTGTCTGGACTAGGTATATGGGAGTTATCAAAAGCTGCATCCTCAGAATGTATCACGAGTGAAGAATAGCATTTTTCCATTGTTTTCTTTATTTTCTCTTTTGCTTTAATCAGGACTGCTTTGGACTCAGCCCAGCCTGCTCACCTTTTGGCCCTATCTTTATTCAAATCTCCTGTTTATCATTTTACTCCTTTAATCCTTACCCAAATATCTCCCTCCAACAGCTGGCCATATTCTGGCCTCCATCCCCCCCATTCCCCTTTATCCTTGATTCATTCTTTCAGCCTTTGGCCACTGTCAATCACAGGATGACTTGTAAATAAACAGAGCATGCTTTCTACAGTCTCTACGTTGTGTCCTTGTTGATTATACTGTAAATGGTTCTGGTAGTGCTGTATTATTGGCCACAACAGGTCTGAGGAAGATCTTGCCTTTTATTTTAGAACAGGGCAGATTTAGTTCACACACAGTGTCAACTCAATAAACCCCTTGAAAGGGTAAAGCGCTGGACTACTCGCATGTTTTGTATTCTGACTTGAAATGCTTGAATGATTTATAATAAACAAGGCCTTATTTAACATTCCGAGATATTTTCATGTCTGTGTGCTCTGGATTATGATGATTTAGCACACTATCAACAATAAAATAAATTAAAACTGAGAATACAGCCGCGGTAGAACAGCTTGTGGCTAAACGCATGGGCCCAACACAAATTTATGGTCCACACCGGACGGCGATATTTATACCTAAACCATGTGCTTTCAACAGTTGAACCAATAAGTGTGGGTGTCAGAGTCCTGATGTGTGTGGCCACCAGTGCTTCCTAGCAGTAGGGGGGAAACAATTTGTCACTGCTTTTTGGGAGGTACAGAGGGTCTGTGGGTGTTCTGACAATTACAGACTTGTCACAGACCTCTGACATGAGCTATTAAATGAGTATTCTTTCTGAAATTGTGAGAATGTGATTTCTGGAATGCAACGCTTCCAGAAGGTTAAAATATGTTTTGGGTCACTTCATAACTACAATTATGCTTATCTATATTTCATAATGTGACATTTTTACTTTTCTGTTTCTACAAAAAGACATCACATTACTATTTAGAGGGTATATAGCAAAACCCTAGAGTTGCTGTGTTGCCGCTCTGCAGAAATAACTTAATCCAGTGTGAAAGCTAAGAGTGAATGAATGCACTACAGTGGAGTTAATGAAATAAAGTTGTAATCAGTGTCACTCTTTACACCGCCTCACATCTAAACATTTCTGTCTTTATATCATCCAGTGAGGACCTCCAGTTTAAATATTTGGACAGGAAAAAAAAGAGGACAACTTTTCCAAGCAGACATGTGTCTTTTCCTCCCACGTCAGCTCTCTTTCTCTCTCTCTCTCTCTCTCTCTCTCTCTCTCTCTCTCTCTCTCTCTCTCTCTTCCTCCCTCTCTCGGCTTCTTTCTCTCCTTCTTGTTCCCTCTCTTGCTAATTTTTGTCCACATTCCACCAGCTTCTCTCCCAAGATATAAATATCTGGCTGTGGACCAGAGCTAAAAAGATGGGTGAGATGAAGGGTGAACTGAGGTGGGAGGAGAACAAAAATGGAGAGAAAGTTGCGAGCTGTGGGGGGGTGAGTTTAAATGAAACCAGGTGCGTTGCAGCCCTTTGTGTGTACCCGTGTGTGTGAGGGTGCACACGCACAGGGTCTACTGGTGGTGGTGTGTGAGTAAGGGGCTGCTGGTTGCCTGTGTGTGTGTGTGTAAGACTGTGTGAATCTGTGCACTGTTGTTCTGCCGGCTAACCGGACAGTTTTGGAATTTTGGAATTTGGGCCGCAGACCAGGAATTTTCATCCTGGGGGGTGAGGAGAGGGGGCTGCGTATGTGTGTGTGTGTTGAGGGGTGTATGGGGGGCGGAGGACGGCAGCGCAGGGGGCCTAGAGGGGGGGTCGGAATGGGCTGTCCCTCTCTTCCGTCTCGCCCTCCTCCGAATACATTCAAACTCCAGCTGTCCGTCTCCACACTCCACTCACTCAGGCTGAGGAGGCAGAACGAGGAAGAAGAAGAAAAAGAAGGGGCTACTTCACACAGAGAGAGAGAGGGAGAGGGAGAGAGAAACTTCCACCGGAAGAGGAGTGCAAAGGAAGAGAGAGGGAGAGGCAGACACTCCAGAGGAATCCAAGGCCTAAGAGGAAAAAAAAGTTATCTAAGAAGTGACCTGTGAGTATAGCATGCTTCGTCATTCCCATTAATTAATCTGGGATTTGAAGAGTGAGGATGGTGAAATCATATTATTATTACACTCTGACTCATTTATACCAGTGAAGAGTGTGAAAATGAGAGGACTTCAGAGCATAAGCAACCAAATGAAGTTTCAGGAGAAGACAGAAGGACATGGAGAGTGTGTGTAGAGAGACAGACAGACTAAGGGCAATTTTCTCTCACCGAATGACTCCCAGGCTTTCTGAAGGGCTCTGCTCTGCTGCTCCCCTCCAAACGTGTGCGGCCTCAGCGCCCTGGTGCTACTTTACTCCATCCACAAAAAGCTTGAATGACCCAGAATACCCTCAATGTGCAACCTTCATGCAATACCATATCTTACAGTCAGTCCCCCTAGAGAGGACTCAGACAGTTGTGAGTTTGTTCCTTCAGTGTCTATTACTCAACCATCAGGATGCTGTTACACATCAGGCTTCATGTACACTATACTATTGCAAAACTTTCCAGCCTCGCTTCCAGCTACTATTTCACAACTAGTCTAAATGTCATTCACTTCTTTTCAGACCCCCACTAGAGCAACTTTGGGCAACTTTTACAAAAGCTTATGATTTTAACAGTGGATGCCAGTATGAGAGGCTGTATGTCTGTGATGTTTATGTTCAACAGATGATCATTTTTAGCACATACACACGTTGCTTCTTCGGCTTAATAACTGTGTGCACAAAAACTGGCCAACTGTAGAGACGCAGGTGACATAACAGAGAGAAAACACACAATTAAATGCCCAGCATGACGTCATTTCTGTGAACAGTGGCCTACTATACGAACACAGGCCACTTCTATACACCAAGAGAAGTTTCATCCCTTTTATTTGTATATTTATATAATTACTGGTATTTGGCTGCATTATTTTATATGGCCTGGTGCAGACTTTAGCATTCATTCAGTGCTAAAGAGGTATGCCAACAGGCTCAGAAGGGCTTAAAGCATATATGTACACTGTACAAGGTCATTTAGGTGGATCCACAGTTTTGTTACTACACAATGTACATATAAATTTTATAGTAGATACTGAATAATGAGTGTGAAGTTTAAAGGGTTTAGCTCCTGAACATTTTTTTGTCCTTTAAGAAATATCCTCATACACATGCACATGTTTATGTGAGGAGTCAAGGTCGATTGCCCCCATGTTGCTGAGTGCTGGAGCTTGGTGTGGTAAAACATAAACACACGACTATAGTTTACACTGGTCAGTGGTCACCAGCGCTGGGCGTTCCAGCAATGGCAGGCCCATTTGCTTTAAGGGGCTGAATAGTCCAGCAAGTACAGAAAAGGGTTGTTTTGACCACCATGACAGAATGTCAGCTTCATGCCCAGCTGAGCACAACCGAATAGAACACGGACACATCACCCACTGATGTGTTTGTAAGTGGGATAGAGGTGGGAAGCATTTGTCTCTATATGTGTGTGGTCCATCCTCAGTGTGCCCATGAGTGCAGGACTTTATGACCATCTGATTGGCGGTTGTATACTCACCAAGTTCAGTGTAGACGATGGGACTGAACAAGAAGGGGCAGTAGTGCCATGATGCTGACTGTCATGATTTACTGATTGCCGGTCATCTGCCATATTGCACCAAATGTGCTACTTTGGACTAGATCGCAAAAGAGCCACTGACATCTTCCAATTTTTTGTTGCAAATGGGTATCAGGTAGTTGGTAGAGAGCTATAAATATTATGTGTCTTGAATATAATTCCATTTCCTTGTAAAAGCATTGAAACACCATGAGTAAAGCTAACACAACATGAATAGCCAGCATGTAATGAAAGATTCAAAATGTCAAAAAATTCAAAAGCAAGCGAACAAACAAGGCTGAAGTACAGTGGATGGTGGCAATACTCCATCTCCCACCGTCATGACTGCTGCTGTTTAAGGATGAACTCCAGCAAAGGTTTTTTTGGCAGATAACTTGACAAGAAAGTTTTATACATATGTGTTTATTCAATATTATTCATCATATTTATCAAACACCTTATTGCTGTTTCCAAAAGATGGAAAAATGCAGAAAAAAAGGACCAAAATAAATATTAAAATCTAGAATGCAGCTTTTATTTAATTGTATTGTTAATGTAGAGAAGCAGTAATGATTTAAAGGTCATATCCTGTGTTTTTCCTATATTTTACTTTTGCAATTCATTTTGACCTGAAAATTGTCCAACCTCTCTTTATGCCTCACAATTAAACAGGCGGTCTTTGTTACTGTGCCTTTAAGATCGATTTATGTCAGTGAGCTCTGTTCTGATTGGCTCCCCTATATTGTGCGTCTCAGAAACCCGTCCAGGCTGAAGTTCTTCAAACCAAAATGGACGAGGCTGTATGGTTGTAGCTTAAATAAGTGGATATAAGGAAAGGCACCATTTGTTGTGACATCACATCTGTAGCTGTCCAGCAAATATGGACTATATGGCCCGGGGAGAATGTGTTATAACTGTTAATGCAACATGAGTCTCTTCTATTTCAAAATAGTAAAGATATTACATTTATAACTTTTTGAAAGGTATTGTATAAAGAGGAAAGACCTTAGTCAAAGATGAGGTAGCCCTAGTTGCCCTCTCCGTTGAACTCTGAGGGGGTTTCCCGAGAATGCAATAGTCTGGGAAACACAGCTATGGCCCAGCTGACCCATCCAGAGCGTGGTGCCCACATCCTCGCCACTGGCATTCCTAAAAGGCAGCGGCCACATGGAACGTCACAACCGTCTAATTTAACCTCGCCTCCGTACTACCCATAGCTTTGGCCTAGCATCCGCCATGGTCCTGCACTGGCCTTGGGTTTGATACGGTGGTTGATTTCGGGCTTTCCAGAATCATGTGTGCGCCGCAGTGACAGTCCAGTCTGAGGAGCTATGAGAGTGAATGAGAGGTGGAAAATACTAAGTGTAGATTCCGGTGAATAAGGCCAAAGTGGGGATGCTTGGCAAACGCTGTGTGGGAACAGCAGTCCAGTCACCAGAGCTGAAGGGTTTCATTTGAATTGTGAAATATTTGATTCTGAGAGAGCTGCATTATATAGTCAGTTGTGATTATATTGCTACATGCTGCTATTGCTACACCTAGCGATATATCAAAAATGCACTGGGCAGCCGATAAAATGACACAGTTAAAATTTAGTCTGCATTATTTTTGATAAAGTATATTTATAGTTTACATGAATCCCTTCATTCAGCAAAACAACCACAGAAGCTCTCATCCACAACTGAGTAAAGAACAGTAAAAAATGAACACTGGAATAATAATGAATAAATGATAGTGATGATAAGTATGATAATAGTATCAATAGATAGATTTTGCTGCCCTAGCAGAGTCTTCTATGACTTTACAAAGGGATGATCAACATATTGTACATTTAGACATTAGAAGAAGTTTTACTTTTTTCTTTGCTTTATTATTTTATACCTTAAAATTCACCATCAAACAGATTGTGTTTAAAGTCTGTGTAAGTATGTGGAGGACTTTAGCTTTTGCTTACATTGCAGACCCCTGAAGAGCTTTTAGGGTCTCACATAGAATGGAATTAAATCAGTGCACCACAGCAATTTAGTCAAAAACCTTGTGTCCTTGTGCATTCGTCCTTTTCATGATATTTGTCCAGTCATGAGAGGCCTTCATCTGAGTGACAAATAAAGCAGACACTCTCTCATGACTTTAGAAAGGCTTTTTATGTTACAGTCACCGTGCTTGATGGCCAAAATACTGTAATCCCTTTAGAGGAACAGTGCAATTAAGCCAAAAGCTGTATTTCTTAGCGCATTCATCATTTTAATGATATTTGAGTGTGTTTATATTTGAGGCTCCTCGAGTTACCCTATGTGTAAGCCATGATGAACAGCCCCTTGTGGTTTGGGCCAAAAAGCACAACAATTACATTTGGAGGCTGATGTAACAGACGCAGAATGTGTGTGTGGATATGCACGTCGCCCCGCGGCTTGCTGTTTGTCACTTTGAGTATACATGACAATACCAGTGGACGGGGCAGTGCTCTCCACACCACCTCTGAGGTTTGGCATGGCGGCGTACAGAGCAAATGTCTGCGCATGTGTGTATTTTTGGAGTCAAGATAACTTCTGCTTACTGTATGATGTCCATGCGAATGCTAGTGTTTGTGTACGTGTGCTTTTTCATGTGTCAGGAGGACATAGGTTGTAATTTTTCCCCATGCTATTTTCTGCACAGCACAAACCAGCTAGCAGCTTTGCACTACACAGCCCAGAGTCAGAAATGTTTTATAAGTGTTGCATTTGGCTGGTTTTCTATTTATTCTTCAGCTGAGAGACCTGAAAGACAGGACTTATTCAAACTAACGGCTTTACTTACTTAGAAATCTCGGTTCTCTCTTACTGAGAACATTAAATGAAGCACTGTCTAAAAGAGGCCTTTCACACTGGTCTTTCTGCTGTTTCCCTAAGCATTTCCAAGTAAAAATATGACATAGGTCATGAAAAATTAGTCCCTTTACTTACAGTCTAGTCTGGATTTAATGAGTGTGGCATATGTAATATAGCTGTAATCTACACTGATGTTATGCAATTGTTAGATAGTGTAAGGCTAATTGTTTGCAATTTCAGTTTAGCCACCAGGGGGAGTCAGGTTACCATTTACTTACAATGGCCTTGTGTTAAACTCTAGTCAAAATGTTAATTCTTGGCTAAAACCCATGTAAATGGAGCCTTTTCACATCAGAACACTACCCTGGAGATCAAATTTGGGATAAATAAAGCAATGAAATGTTCTCTAAATGAAGGAGGTGCACTCAAAACACAGTGCACCAAAACTGAGTGTATGCTGGGTAAAGGCTGGTACTGACAATCTGCCCTAACTTTGAGTGTCAAGAAGCTTACTTAATAAAACATTAAGACATAAGTCTGTCACTAAGGTTCCCCTACCCTTTCCCTTCTTCTCACTCTTGCAGGTTCCACGGTGTGATTTCAAGCCTCAGCTTTCACTCTAAGGCCCTGCAGCGTGTGCCAGTCTGTGTATGCACACGTGTGTGTGTGTGTGTGTGTGTGTGTGTGTGTACTTGGACGTGTGTTTTTGTGTGTGACCTACGCTCTCTCCGTGTGAGTTTTCTCTGAGCTCCAAGAGAGCCAGGCGAAAGTGTTTGTGTGAGGATGCGCTCCATGTGTGTTTTGTTTTTTTGCGTGTGTGTTTCGATGTTCCTCCACCGTGCTATTTCACAGCCGCCCACAGAAAGTGACACCTACACGGTAAGGAGGGAGGAAGCTGTTTCCCAGTTCTTCTCTCTCTATCTCTTTCTCTCATCCATATGTCTACAAGCGTACAGTAGGCAATCATTTGTATTCATGCACCGTATCTCTGTCTGAACGCTCTGCTGCAGGAGTGCACAGATGGCTATCACTGGGATGCACAGACTCAACACTGCAAAGGTAAAACATTTCCATCTCTCCATTGTTTCCATCATAGTTTCCATCTTTACAACAGGCCCCAGAGCTCAACACTCATGATCCTAGCAATCACCTTAAAGAGCTCGTTTTTTTTTGTTTTTGTCCTCCTGAAGCCACTTATAGGCCACAACTTAAAAAAAAGTAAGGATGATGAACATGCACACAGAACATTGACAATTTAAAAGTACCATTGAATGTTTAATGACTAAATTGTCAATCTCTGTGATGGTGAAACTTTTGCAAATGGGCCTCAAAGGAACCTTTAGAAATGGCTCTATGTAACATAAAGACTCATGGAACCATTTTCAGTGTATAGAATCCTGAACCATTTGAAAACACATTTGCCTTTTCATTGTGTGAAAATTTCACTACTTGAAAAAAATCTTTACAAGTGAAGAAGAATTTTTTTAGGAGATTTTGCTCCAACATCAATGATTTACTTCCTGACCAATATAACACTTAACTGCATCCCCCCACTATACACTGATCAGTCAACATTAACATCAACATTAACATGCTGACAGGTGAAGTAAATAACACTGATTGTCTTGTTATTTTATTACAATGGCACCTGTCAGGGGGGTGGGATATATTAGGCAGTCAGTTCTTGAAGTCGATGTGCTGGAAGCAGGAAAAATGGGCGGGCGTAAGGATCTGAACTACTTTAACAAGGGCCTTATTGTGATGGCTAGACGTCGGAGTCGGAGAACCTCTAGGTCTTGTGAAGTGTTCCAGGTATGCAGTAGTCCATACCTACCAAAAGTGATCAAAGGAAGGACAGTTGATGAAACAGCAACAGGGTCATGGACACTCAAGGCTCACTGATGCATGTGTAGAGTAAAGGCTAGCCCATCTGGTCCGATCCCACAGAAGTGAATGCCGACTCAGATAGAAAGGTGTCAGAAAACACAGTGCATCACAGTCAGAGCTGAAAAATGAAAAGCAAGTCATATGTATTCATGTATGTGACATCATAACCATGATGAATTCAATGCAGGCCACTTTTCCAGCTTGATTTCCTTAAATAAACTGTATATATTGTGTGTAGCCTACTGAATTGCACGTTTGTGACAAAAAATGTTATTCCTGTAACAGAAAGGTATCCACTATGCTCTCTAACAAAAGCCCTACTGATCTGACTACAATTCTCCTCCTTAGACATAAATGAATGTGAAACCATCCCAGAGGCGTGTAAGGGTGAGATGAAGTGCTTCAACCATTATGGCGGTTACCTGTGCTTGCCTCGCTCTGCCTCAGTCATCCCCGCCCATGAACCACCTAACCAAATCCCTCCTGGACTGGACAATACTCCCAGTGAACCTTATATCCCCTGCCCCACCGGCTATGAGCCACAAGGAGACAGCTGCGTGGGTGAGTGTGTAGGCGTGGGAGTGTGCATTTGGCAGGGGCTGGGGAGGAGGGAGTGTAGTTGTGGGTGTTAGTGAACAGGTGGCAGGTGGCTGTAAGTGACTGAGCGAGTGTGTGTGTGTGTTGCGGGCTATTATGAAAGCTGTGTGTTGAGGAACTGCTGAGTAAAGACAATGTGGGGGCGTTTGCATCCATAGCTGCATTTAAGAAAAGACTAGAAATTTAACCCAGGCATTTTGGGTTATGTGCGTGGGAGTGTGTTTATTGAGGGGGTTATGGGTGCCTGGATGATTCAGATAGAAACAGGTGGTATGTGCGGCAGGGGTTGTCTAGTTTTCAGGCATGATCGTGGGAGTGTTGCTGGGGGGTTGGCAGGGGTCTGGTCGGCAGTAGGTCGAGGGGATTTAAAGGCTAACATCTCCCAGCTGCTATCAGCAGTCAAGAGCTCATTAACACACACCACACTTGCATTACTTGTGCACGCTAGCCTTCATAATGTCCTATTCTTCAAGCCACTTGCTATGAAATGGTGCCTTCATTACAGTGCTAATAAAATGCTAGCACAGCCAATGTCGTGTACAAGAATATGTCTTAACAGGGCTCTAAAGCTCAGATCAGACAGAAGTTCAGTTATGATTCACTGCATAATAAACTCAAAATTCATCCCTTTTCAGTTTGATTAAGATTCACCAGCACCTTTGAAAATACACCAAATGCACAAAACCACTGGATGAACTGTTTACAATGTAGTAGAATATAGGCAATACAACAATAAACCAATTATTTTATTTTTACATTTGACAATAGCACTGAAAATGAGTATTATAATATAACTGATAATCTATAATAACTATTACTGACTGACTAACACTCATTGGTGTTGTTGAATAGCCACCATCAGTATGGTGAATCACAAGGCAATAATGTGTTTTACACCCCTATTTCTGTGCAACTTGGACCCTGATATCATGCTAACTCCTGTACACACACAGATGTGGATGAGTGTGAACGGGACGAACATGACTGCCAGCCAAGCCAGGAGTGCTTCAACACGGAGGGTTCTTTCACCTGCCAGTGCCCAGGGGGATACCGCAAAGTAGGAACGGAATGCATTGGTGAGATACAGCTGTATTGATGCATAAACAAATCCAGCATATAGCCAAAACACAGAGCCTACTGAGCTTAAGTGACTCTTTGTCATTGTGAACACACTCAAGCACCACAATGAAATGTGACCTCTGCATTTAACCCATCACACGTG
>JBBPDA010000034.1:3197965-3215053 GCA_037974385.1 Arnoldichthys spilopterus
GAGAGAGAGAGAGAGAGAGAGAGAGAGAGAGAAAGAGAGAGAGGGGGAGAGAGAGCACACTGTGTGCTGGCATGTACTAGTGCAATGTGCAATTCTGAAGCCAGTTTTATAAGAGAAAAAGGAAGGAACAGGAAGTAAAACATGTTATAACATTTACAAACACTGTTACTCAGTAACTGTATTAACAACATATGGACCACCTACATTACTGTAATACCTACAGACCAACATACATTTATATCAGCATTATAATAAAAGTTAAGAAGTGACCTGACATTTGTGAATGAATTGTACAGTCATGAATGGGCACTCGCCATTCAGACCTCAGACTCAGACTCTTACTTTATAATCATCTTCTGTGAGTTCATGTGGAAAGCATGAAAGCTTTAGGGGAGGGGGGGGGGAGGGAGGGAGAGAGAGAGAGAGAGAGAGACTGACACCAACAACAAAAGTCCAACTATTCCCACTGTTCTGTGCCCCAAGTTCTAAAAATAGACTGTACATGGAAAAAAAAAAACTGAAAAAAAGAGAAAATGCACAAGGCTACAGGCTGGGGAAGCATCACTGGCTGAGAGAGGGAAGGAGAGAGCAAGTGAAAGGCACAGTGTGGGTGTGTGGGGGCGTTTGCTCACTTATATTAGTATATGTTTCTGAGAAACTGGTGGAATGTATTATGCCTGAACAATGGGTCATAAACACAGGATAAACCTACACTTATAAAAGTAAAGGTTCCTAAGTGGTTATTGGCTTAAACTTTAATACCACAAAATGATATAAAACATTCATATTATTTTGAGATTCTGCAAACTCATGCATCTCTTTTACAAAAATGGCTCTTCAAATAAGTGTCCATTAAAAGGTTCGTTAGGGAACCAAATATCACTCTCCTATCACTCCTTCGGACACATTTATTTTCAATAGTGAACTGAATTATCCAATCACAGAAACCTACACAGCTCATGAGCCCTCGCCCTTGGTACAAATGCAGCCATGCTGGTGTAAATTCTGACCATAGAACCTCACAGTTCAACTGCTCTTACTGAACACTGTCTGATCGTGACCAGCAAACCATTCATCTCATCTTAAACGCGAAGATTATTCCCCTAATTCACCATTTAACCCAACAGCACTGCCATTACCTTTGCTACAGACTACCTCTCTCATCTCTTTCACAGACCATCCCTTTACTTCCCTCCTTTTCTCTCACTCCCAGCTTCAGCAGGAGTGGGAGGTGTTGCTAGGCGACAGATTAGCTCTTTTCTTTCAAGAAGCGGAGTGAAGACCTTGATTCTCTCTGGGTAAAAATAAACACCAGCCACGAGAAAGAATCTTGAGATGGAGAACAAGCATCCTTCAACTGCAGAAGAGGTCGCTAACATTTTGTTTCTCAGTAAAGCATTTTCTGCAGCTCTTTCTCCGCTCTTAATGGACGTCCATTTCTGAGCAGGACAGTGCATGCCGTGTACTTACTCAAGGTAGTTCAGCCATAAACTCCTGTGGATTTTCAGAATTTCTTTTACACAGGGCAGCAGCAGCAGCGCTGTTGATAGGTCTGCTCTGTTGGTTGATTTTCCTTCTTGTAGATGTACAATACCCAGCCTTCCATTCAACAGGATTCTCTCTGAAATTGCAAACCAAATAGATGTCAATGAAAATGATGAGCTGTTGGGTGAAAAAACTGTACTTTTCAGGGAGCAAACCCTGTTACTGAGGTACACCAATCAGCCATAACATTAACACCACTGACAGGTAAAGTAAATAACATGGGATATCTAGATATTTCATTACAATAGCACCTGTTATAGGGGCAGGATTTATTAGGCAGCAAGTGAACAGTCAGTGTACCATGTTCTGTTGTTACATTCTTAAGTTGGACTGACTGCATACCCTGTCTTTTCTATTTAAACAGTTATGAAATGTGCCCCTTTTCCATAGGAAAGTGGATGTCTTCTGCCTTTAAAACCTTCAGTTCATGCACATTTATGTTGTTAGCACCTTTAAGGACTAAAATCTACCAGGACTCTACCTTCTTCTAACAGTGAAGAGTTTCCAGGATTAGTGACATATTTACATGATGTTTTGTAGTATGGGGTAAACAAGTACTACCCCTTTTAACAAGAAAGTTAGGTTGAACCATTGTCTCTGCTGTCCTTTCTATTAACACAAGCTTTTTCGAAAATCAAGTCAAAAATGTATTTATTAAAGCTGACAGTGTTCTCTTGTCCACCACTTTATTAGAAATATCTCCCTTTTCTACCATTCACTGACTACTTCAAGAGCTAGACCTACCTCACAGCTCTGCTATAAAGGTGTTTTGGTCATGCATAATTTATTACCTCATTCATCTCTGGTTGGTTTCTGAAGGCCACCGTTGAATAGATTTTACTTGGGTGTTAAAGAATGAACAGCACAGTAGCAACATTAATTTGGTAGTGGTATGGTAATGTGTGCGGTGCTGATACACACTTAAAAACAGGTCTTAGCAAGGGTTTTATCAGTGAGAGTGCCTGGGGGTAATTGGGGTTTACTGTGATAATGCTTCATGTAATTATAACTTATTATAAATGATAAACTTATTATTAAGCAAGCTCAGTTTGTTATTGTTATTAATTAAGCTACATTTAATGAAATGCTTTGCTGGTCTGTAGCTTAATTTTCTGGTAGACTACGGCAGAAAAAAACACTGTTCCATTTTTCTGTAAAAAGTAAAGTTGTAAGGGGGTTTGGGTGTTGGAAGCAGGTGCAAGGGCTTGCAGTTTAAACAAGGTTTATTAAACAAAAGACTAGGATTACTCACATGAACAAAACATGGACCTAAGGAACAGAACCAGGAATACAGACAGTGGAAAACAGCAGAGATCAGACCACCAGACAGCCAAACACAAGAGCATTTAAAGGAAGACAAGACAAGGCACACCTGGGCAAAGGAGGAGACAAGAAATGAGGGCCAGGTGAACAAGGCGGGGGGAAAGGTGGTGCTTAGACATAAACATCAGACAGGACCACATGGCAAACCAAAACAAAAAAACACTAGACAGACATGGCACAAGAAATCGTGACAAAAGCAGAATGTAAAAAACATTTGTGGTCAGGAGGCTTATGACAACATAATCAGACACAAACGACATGAGCAGTGTACACTCTAATAAAGTATATAGCTTTTATAGCATTTTCCAAAATGCAATAAAACAAATATCTGTGATATGTTCACTCACATGAACCATTTTAACTGACAAAAGAATTTCAATACTCTTACTGACCAAATAAATTGTATTTTGTAAACAAATTTAGAATTTCACGTCTGCAGTGCACTCAACAAAAATTAGAGTTAAGATGCACAGAATATTCATGTAACACTGGTTTGCAGACGAGGTGTCATGATTGGTTGTAAAAGTAGCACCCACCAAAACCTCAGTAGCGAAACTACGATAATTAGTATCCTCAGTTCCAAAACTGAATAAAAGTGGTACTAAAAGGAAAGCTAATGTAACACAATGACAAACATGCCTCTGTCCCAACTTTTGTTGAGTGTGTTACAGCCATCAAATGTAAAATTTTTCTGTATTTACTAAATACAATTACGTAGGTCAGCAAAACTATTGAAAATCTTTTCTTTATAATTTTGTCAGTTAAATAAAGGTTTGGGTGAATTAACTTATCACACTTTTTTTTTGTATTTGGGAAAATAATCCAACTTTTGGAAATGAGTTTTGTACATTAAACCTTTATCATTGAGCCCTCATTTAAAAACACATCAGAATTTCATACCTGTAAGCTTAATTTGCTTTAGAGAATTGACTTTAAAGCATCAGAGATGTGTAACCTCTCAATATGTGCTGCTTAAATGGTTCAAGCTGTGACACGCAATCAACTTTAGGGTTAGGGTAAGGGTTGGAGGTAGCACTAGGATAAGGGTTAGGTGTTACAGTAGCATGTTTGAACAACTTGTCAGAACATCAGAATAGTCTCAGCCCTGTCTCAGGTCACAGCTCTTCAATTTTGCAGATCAAATATCTTTTTTTTTAAAACGTCAGCTAAAAACGTACAGGGTACAGGGGCTAATTGTAAAGTTCTTACTCCAGAATACATTCTTACACCACATCTCTTCATTTCCACATCTTTATTGCATTAAATGAAAATGCATGAAAACTAATGCTCTGTTTATAATCACACAGTGTTTAGTTTGTACTTTTTTTTACATCACTGCATGCTTTTCCACGGCTGTGTTCTGTTTCTCACATACTATTTAGTGTGGTAGTGCACGGTTATTTGTTCATGAGGGCTGTGCAAACCTTGCAGTCTGGGTACTTTTAGTACTTTATGGTACTTACTGGAGGCTTGACACAAAAGCACACATCAATGTTCAACTGTAGTGCTACTGAATTGTTCAAAAGTGACCTTAATTTTCTGAGGCATTGTCACCATCCTGCAAAAATAATATCCACTGTCTAAACAACACATATGACTTAGTTGGCTGAGATTTTCCTGACAGTATGTCATCACTGAAGTGTACATACAGCGGATTAGTCAAAAGTTACAACAGCAGAATTTTTCCCATGTGCCTCATCAAGATGTGTTCTGTAAATGTACTGTGAGTATATTACCTTTTTTATTTTTTGTAATGGAATATGTAACTAAATACATTAATGCCTTTTCAAACTATTCCCAGCTTTGATAAGAGCAGGTCACCTACAGTCTTGTACATTAAGAAGATGCCCAAATTATTTAAAAAAAAAAGTGGCTGGTGAGTTTGTGTCACATATGGTCTTTGATACAATGCCTACAGATAGATAATTATACCAACAGATGGTACACACTTGGTAGTCATTTCCATTCCAATAAGTAAAAAAACAACAATCACTTTTCAGAAATGTATGCATTCCCTTATTTTATCTTTACATTAAATTATCTATAAGTCCTTCAAATTAAAGTCAGATGTAACAGGTTAGTTGCCATTGATTAGAGTCTCCTGCAGGTGGAACCTGTCTTTAAACCCAACAGGGTCTTGTGTTCTCTTTGTTATTGAAGTGTGGTGTCATCATTTCAAGCTCTCAAAAACTCTATAAGGCTTTCAAAAACTTTTGTGGATGCCTATGAGTCTGGCAACTGTTTTAAACGGAAGACCTATGACGTAATTTAAATAAATTATTCACCTGAAAGGAAAATCATATACAAATGGTATAGATTTCAAATGACTGCCAATTTGTCCAGAACTGGCTGATTCAGCTCCCGAACAGACCTCTGATGCTAGAAGACATCTGCGAATACCCTAGACTTTCATGACAGGATCAGCAGATAATTCTTGCAGCTCTTGCAGCTATGAAAGTGCATATATCTACAATCAGAAAAAGACTGGACAGATCTAACCTGCATGAAGAAACATTTACTTTAGAGTAAGACTATAGTTTGCCAAAGGACATATAGGCAAAGACCAGGCCTTTTGAAATAATGTAGATCAAGTTGTTTGGCCACAGTATACGCATGTGTAGCATAGACCAAAGAGACCAGCAAAGACATCATATCAGCTGTGAAGCATGGTGGTGGAAACATCTTGATGTCAGAGACTAGACAACTGAATGCCAGAGACTGGTGAACAACTATGCAAAATACTTACAAGAAGTTTTTTTTCTGATAAACAGGGCAACACTAGCTTCTGAAGCCAAGGGTGTACTAATTTTCCACTAATTTATAGTACAGTTCATATTTTTGTAAAATAAATGTTGAAAAAGTTACTTTTCCTTTTTTATTTGTAGGAACTGGATTTAAAAATGGGGTAAAATTTTTGCTTATTCAAATGATTTTAAAAATTAAAAAATGGGATGTACTTATTTTTTCACATGATTGTAAGCTTATTCAGGAATGTTGTCTCTGTTTTTACCTTTATTTATTCGGGTTTATAAATGCTTTTTACACATCATGTTTCTTTCTGAGCACAATTTAGACCACTAAAGTGATTTCTCTATTAATAATGCTTGTCTAGAAAAGTAACATTCAGAGCTGTTGTGCGCTCTGGCCTTTTTGGGTTATAAAGCACAGTTATCATGTGACACTGGACTCCCTGGCGCTTCTGTTCCATGCTCTTCTTACAGTCATCTGCCTCTGCCATGATTTACTCACATCCGCTACACTAGCGGTACACCCCATTTCCTGGCCACCCACGATGCCCACATGGACCAGCGCTACAATGCCTGCCATTACCATAAGAACCAGAATCTAACAGGTCCTCATCAGTACACTGATGCTGCATGAATGCAGTATGTCCCACACTCATTAAAAGCCCAATATGGGAAGAAAAAGTTGTATTATTATTATTATTATTATCATTATTATTATCATTATTTTACTATATTTCCTTTTTTCACATTATCTGATTTTAACATAAATGTAGTAATCTTTTTTGTTCGTAGTTTTTGTCCTTACCAGAACTGGAGAATAAATGGTACACTTTGATACTTTAACAGTGTTTCTATACCATATCAACCTCTATTATAAAAAGAGAAACAAGGAAACTGTTTTTCCATAATATGGGTCATTTAAGAATGTTTTTCCCTTCTTTGTTGGTTCAGACAGTTTCTGTTGTTGACAGGGTGTGGTCAACTGAGAATTTACACTGACTCCTCCAATTATAAAAAGGCTCTGACTGTTCAGAATGTTATCAGAACTACAGCACTTTCTATCTACACATTTTTTCAAATTGATGTACAATTGAACCACAATTTAAGCAGATTATGTTACATAATGCAGGCGACTGTAGCATTATGAGGCTTGCTGTAGGATTCTTACTGATATAGTGCAGTGTGCTTGCCCTGTCGGGGGAATGGTGTTATCCACTACACCACACCACTTGCTCTCTCTTTTGCACATGATAGACTTAAGGACCAGTTGGCCTCCAGTTGGTCAATGGAAAAATGCCTGCCTCAACTGATAGTACTGCAATTCTGTCTTAATGAGTCTTATTGAGTCTAAATGTATCTAAAAATGTCCTCAAACAAGCTCTTACTCCAACCTGCATTGAACTTATTTGGACATACAAACTATGTGTCAGACTCCAGCACTGTAGGTTCACAGCACTGTAGAATCGTGTCATTATACCTCACTTAAAAACAGATGCTGCTCATCCAGCTAATCAGCAAGGCCTCCATATACATGGTGCAATGCCCTTAGCTGCGGGCCTCCAGGACCTGTTTGACACCCCCACTCTGAAGCCTTTCATTTGGAGAGAAACTTGTTCAACATACTAAACTCAAGTGATGTATGCAGATGTTTGCTGAAAAGGAACCCACCACACATGACAGAACTGTTGGAGTACATCAACAGTTTACAGTTTAGTGTAGTGGTTCCTCAGACAAAAGGTAGAACACACTGTGGTCTGATGTAACATGTTTTACCCCCCGAAGGTGAGCAACGCATAAACATCAGCACCATGCACCTTGCTTTCTAGGCTTTTGACTCTTACACCTCCCCTCCCTCAACCCCCTGGACTTCACATGGCTTCTTTCTATTTTCTACCCCAAAACACAAACATTATGCCTAATAATAGTGACAATGTTGTTGATGAGGTGTATCTATTTTCTCGAGTGCAGTGTGTCAGTCACCAGGTAGCCATGCTGGGTGTATTTTTAGGGAAGGCAACACGTAGGTGGTCACTTCACGCATGCTCCTGCTACTTACACAGGGGGGTTTCAAAAATATTAAAAATAATAATTAAGGAATAAAAACGGAATATAGTTTTGTGACATAGCACCTGCACTGAGCTGGGGAATTGGGGTAGATTTAAACACTGAAGACCCCCCCCTCCTTCTGAACGAGTGCCAATGGGATGAATAACACTCTGCAATCTTGATGCAACACGTCGCTTCCCCGCACGCGGAGATTTTGGCGCGTCCTGGACGCACGTTAACCGGGACAACTGAGTCACTTCGGTTTGCCAAATATAGATCATTTCAAAAGGCGCCCGCTGCTCGGCGTGAGGTCCTATTCAAACCGGATGGCAGTGCGATTGCACGACCCGTCGGCTTTCGCCCTTTGCAAGACCCTCGTGTTGACTCACGCGCTGGCTTATCGGCACCAGCGAGCGCACGGGGCACAGACAACGACGCACGCGGGGAGCCTGCGTAGTTCCGTGGCCGACCGTACATCAGCTGTTGCTGGCCGTTGCTCGCTCTCCCGGAGGGAACCGCGCGGTCAGAGGAGCGCGTGACTGACCGGCTGCTCCTCGGCCTCGCGGTGACTCCTCGCGCTCCGAGTGCACCGTGGCAGGGGGGCGACTCGAGCTCACCGTCGCAACGGGCCAATCGCTCTGTCGGCGCGCGTTACGCGCCGCCTTGCGTCCTCTCGTTCGCATGGAGCCCATTGGCCGCGAGGCGCAGCGTCGCTTCGCGCGCGCATTCTAATTGGCCCGGGCTGTGCCGCCGCGCGACTCTCGGTGTATTATTGCCTTATAAGGGTCGAGAAGCACGAATTTATGTAATAAAATAAAGCGCCTCTTTTATTGTATTGCGGCTGCTTCCATGCAGGACTCTCCCTCTCTCTTGTCGCGTGCGTCAAGGGTAGATCAATTAAAACACTCATTTACCACTAGAAATGCCCGTGAACAACCCCCCCTGCCCCCAAACTCCCTCCGTGCAGCTTACTTAACCTTGCGCACCGTTTACAGCGGATTGTAACGGTGCGTGGTGTGAACGAAAAGAGTGTAATGGATTTGCTAGGAGAAGATATGAGCATCCAGGTGACACATAGTTTGCGTATTCGCGAGGCACATCCACTGAACATCCGTGAACATCCATGAACAAGCAGTGGTAGAGGATCGCCATGAAGAATCAGAATCGCATTCTGAATCATGGCTGAACTTTGCAGCAGCGTTACATTAGCAATGAAACAGCAAGACATCTGTAGCCCATCTCGTTCGTATGCAGCTCAGTTACAGACCCCCCCCTCTCCTCACCCCCCCCCCCCCCAACCTCGTCCACCGGAGAGCGGTGACTCCGTCTACGTTTCACACGCTGGCTCCGCCCCCTGCTCGGTTTTGTCCAAATCGGGCTTTTTGCGTCGCCGGAGCTCCCGATTTCAAGCCGACGTCATCAACGGGGAGAGGGGATGCTGACGTCGGACCAGAGTCAGAGCCGGAGTAGCAGGGTTGGGAGGGGGTGAGCGGAGTGAGTTTCAGCGCTACAAACATTGACATGAGACATAAAATCGTCCCCCCCTCTCCGTGCAACCCCCCCTCCCCTCGCGCGCTCTCTCTCTCGCTCGCTCTTTCTTTTTTTTACGTCGGTGTTGGCGCGTTGGGAGCCCCCCTACACCAGCGGAGTCCCAGCCTATATAAGTTACCGGCGAGCAGAGAAACTCCACCAGATTTACGGGCTCCCGACATCTGGGCGAAAGACGGCTCCACCAACAGCCGACTGACTGACGCTCCGAGCCGGAGGAGGAAAAGCCACCGAGCCTCCGGTCCGTACCGAGCCAGGCGCTGTGGCGGAAACGAAGAGGAAAAGCGCGGACGGGCAGGAGAAAGGAGCGCAGCCTGACTCTGACCATGAGCTGAGATGACACCACAGTGAAAACACGCTTCGTCTCTCTGACCGCATTCAAGGAAAGAGGTCCGCGCTTTCCTCGATCCACGCCGCAGTCAACACAACTTCACCCGAGTTACTTGCTCACCTTCCCCCTCCACCGCAGGCCACAATGTACCGTTCCACGAAGGGAGCTTCGAAAGCTCGGAGGGACCAAATAAACGCAGAGATCCGAAACCTGAGGGACCTGTTGCCCATCTCCGATGCGGACAAGGCTCGCCTCTCCTATCTACACATCATGTCCCTGGCCTGCATGTACACGAGGAAATCTGTCTTCTTCTGTCAAGGTAAATATGAATTCTTGCTCGTTGATGCACTGCAGAATATCGGTCGTGTGATTACTACATTGTTTACTGCTGCTGTGAAGAAAATAAGCTGCTTTGGGGTGGAACATCCACACTGTTTTAAGCAGGAGCAGCACACTGTGCTGTGCTGTGCGAGTTGTGGCAACAGGTGGATCTCGTTGCATGTTTTTTTATACATTCGTAAACTGAAATAAATCGTGATAAAACACGTCAAGCACGACTTTGATGAGAAATCTGTTCGCGATGAGAAAATTGTACTTGAACGCGTTCCTAAGCCTGTGAGCTGCTGTCCATGGTGCTGAACCGCATTGATGCTGTCCATGGTGCTGAACCGCATTGGTGCTGTTCATGGTGCTGAAAAAGGGCACTGGATGCTATCGAACAGAGTTTACATGTACAGTAAACGTGAGTGTGCATGGATTATTCATGTCTGATCATCAATTCTTTCAGATGTAGCTGCAACAAGCGGTGAGGAGGAAAGCGAGAGATTCCTCTCATTTTACGAGCTCTCGGAGTTGGTGCAGGAGATGCCAGGTTTTCTTCTGCTACTTACTGGGGAAGGAAAGCTACTTTACCTGTCGGACAGCGTCTCTGAGCACCTCGGACACTCAATGGTGAGCAAAACAAATATTCTCACTACTGTACACTACTCAATCTCTACAATGTCAAGTGTGCCAGCAAATGTATGAACCATTTTCTTAAAGAAAATTCTGGTTTAACTTTCAGGTAGATTTGGTCGCCCAAGGGGACAGTGTCTTTGACATAATAGACCCTACGGACCACTTTATTATGAGGAGTAACCTGGTGCCTCCAACTTCACCTGAGACAGGTAAGATGGCCACATGTCCACAAATTCGTTGTTGTCTGAGGGTAATTCAGTAATGAATTCATGAAAGAAAAGCAGGTTCTAATTTCCGCCTTTTCCTTCTTCCTTTAGACCGATTGTTCCGTTGCCGTTTCAACACCTCGAAATCAGTGCGCAGGCAGAGTGCTGGTAATAAGCTCGTTCTGATCCGGGCTCGCTGTCTATCACCTCCGCCTGGTCCTTCCTCCCCAGGATCCTACTGGACCTCCAACCCTGTATGGGTGTGCTTCTGTGCACCTCTGGAACCCCACCCACCGCGACCTGGCACCTCCACGGAACAACCTTTGACCCCATCCCTGGAGAGCAGCTTCCTCCTAGCGTGTTTCCGCTCGCAGCACAGTCGTGACATGAGACTACAGGATGCACAGGACAGGTAAGGCCACTGTTCTCTATTCACTGTGTATAACTATTCATAAATCTATTGGACACTAATCTCAGATTACAGTGTCTCAACAGAAGTCTTTTGTTCTCCTTTGCAGCATCAATGTTTACCTGGGTATGGATATAGAGGCCGTGCGCTCCCGGTCCTGGTACAGCCTCCTGCATCCACAGGATCTTTCACACGCCTCAGCTCAGCACTGCAGTTTGTGTGAGTGTCACCTCTGAGTGATGAAAAAGTCACTACTTCATTTCAGTGTGTAGTATGAAGCAACTCCCACCACAAAGCTGCTTATCACTGCATTGGCACTCACCATGACAAACTCCCACAGTACATCCGTGTAGCAGAAGAACACTTCAGAACACCTACAGAGATGATGCATGACTCAAAAATCGCATGCGGGGTGGAATATGTCTTGACTCATTCTTTCTTCCCTCTTTTTCTGTGCAGTGAGAGAGGGAGGAGAGGGAAGAGCAGAGATGGTGGTACGTGTGGAAGCTGCAGATCAATCCTGGGTCTGGCTTTACATGGTTCTACAGCTGGAGACTGGAGAATACCCTATCAGCAGCAACAATTATATCGTCAGGTACAGATAAAGTCTGCAAATTGTATGAGTGGTCTATAAATTAGTGTGAAAGTGTGAAAAAGTCACTAACCTATTTAATTTTTCTCTTTGCCTTAGTGAGTCAGAAGCCTGGTCAGTGAGGCAACAGCTGAGCTCTGAGGAGACGCAGCTCTCTGTAGTGCTGAGCACCAGCACCAGCACTTCTCAACAAGACCCTGCAAGCTTGCAGAGTCCTGAAACCCTCTCCAGCCCCGACCAAGTGTTCACACCTGGGAGCAGTGGTCTTTCGGGTCAGTCGTTTGACTTCAGCACGACAGTGTGCAGCGCTGGTTCTACAGAAGAGCAAGGTGCCAGCTCCTCAATGGAAACAATGCCATTAGAGAGTGGTCCTCGCTCTAGTCTCTCCTCTTTGGAGGAAGAGGCTTTCTTCCAGCAGCCACCCAGCGAATCAGTCGACAGGCCATCAGCTGCTTCATCCCCTGTCACAGTTGCCACAGTGTCAGACTTGGACTTCCTTACACAAAACATTCTGCTTCCCCCAGCTTTCCAGGTAGATCCCCCACTACCTGCACTGCCCCTTCCTCTACCACCAGTGCCTACCACCCAGGCCCAGCAGACCAAGGAGTTTGTGTGCACCCCTCCATATACACCTCAGCTAGGCAGCACCAGCTTCCCTTTTGGGGAACCCCTCTTCAGCTTTGATCCTACTGGCACCACCACACCACCACCACTTGCCCCAACTGCAACAGTCACAACTACAGTAGCTCCTTCTCTTTCTCCATCTGCCCCCTCAAATACACAAGGCAGCCCCGCACCTCCAACCACCACACTTTCCACTCTGCTTCCACTCACTTTGTCAGCTCCATCCACAGACATTCTCTTCCCTGCAGAGCCTTGCAGCAGCTCACTATATGAAAAGCTTCCTCCAACCCCAGACAGTCCAGGGGATGGGGACTGCACCATAATGACTCTACCTGAGGTGCGTGGTCCACTGTATGTTGATGTCCCTCATGGGCCACTCCCCTACCCTCCTGAAGGCCTGCTTACACCTGAAGCCTCACCTGGAAAACAGCCCAGCCTGTCCTTCTTCTCCCTAGAGCGGGAAAGAGAAAAAGAAAGAACAGAGATCTCACTTTTAGCCCAGCACATAAGCACACTAGCTGAGGGCTTCTACCTGGACCCATTCCTCTCAAAGCTGCTGCCCTCTTCCATCTCTCCACGACCTCCCTCTCCAACTCTGGACTCAGTGGGACTCGAGACAGTCTCACTCCTGAGTGAATTCTACCCAGTCAAATCCTGGAGAGGCCTGGACCTGCCCATCTTTCCAGATGACGACTCTCTGTTTGAAGAGAGTGTCTTAGAGACCCTCCTTAAAGACCTCTCCTCGCCATCACTCTCTCCCACTCCTTCTTCTCCCTCCAGTCCTCCTTCTTCCCCCCCGACTCCTGAGTGCTGGCGTCCACCCCTGCACTTTGATGGGGTCTCTGCCGTGAGTGCTGGCCACTTATGTAGCGTCCAATCGGCGCACTGTAACCATGCGGCCGGGTGCGGGGCTATGATGTTGCCAATCAACACAGGCGACATGGCGGATGGGAAGGCGGCAGGCGAAGTTGCCATGGAGACAGAGGTAGCGTCATCGCCACTGTCTACCTGTATCCCAGCGTCTCCACCACTGCAGTTGACAGCCTCGCCCGTCTCTTCAGTGCCTGTCTCCTCACCCGTCAGCCCCGCATCGCCTGGCCTGCCCTGCGCCCAGTCCCTCCTCGAGGAGCTGGCCGCCCTGGAACCCACGTTTGGGGCAGGTGCCTCGATCGCCCCTGGCCTGGGGCAACAACCTGAGTTGTATCAACTCCAAAGTCACCTGCCGCAACAATGCTTCCACAAAGGTAAGAGCAGCTCTTTTGTGCTTTTTCCATAAACATTGGCATTACAGAACACAGCTTAAGCACTGAGAAACATTCCCTAACCATGTTTCCCCTTTCTTTCTTATTGTCTTTCAGATGGGAGTGGAAGTGATCCTCCGTTCTAAAATAAGTCTGTGACTTACTTCATTAAGTATGGCATATTGTCATATTTCATGGAGCTACTTTTACTGAAAAGTGAAAATTATTGATATGTATAAATATATACATAATGTATATAAAGCCAAAAAGACTTGAACTTACTCATATCCACTGAGAAAAGAAAAGAGTCATTCATATTTTGTTCATGTATTTATCCATGAATTTATGTCAATAATGGTGCAACATCTCAACAATGATGCAATATACTCACGTGTGAACCAAGTTGTGAAAGGACTTGGAGGTCAGTTTTTTGTCTTTGCTTTACTGTAACATGAGCTTTTATCAGAGACTCAAGTTCTCTGACTTTGTAAGCGCAACTCGACTTACAGACTTGCATTTGTATTCACTCATAGTGAAAATACTCTGTTGTGAACTCTGAGGACATAAAAAAAGAATCTTATCTTCGTATTTCAATAAGATATCAGACAGCAGCTTACGGCTCAATGCTTGTAATGGCAGTATCACACACACACAAAGCCCAATGTGTGGAAAAAAGTACTTTACACTGCAGTACAGTAACTAGCGATTCTTAAACATGGCTGATCTTCAGTATTCAAAATCATACATGCTTTCTATAGTGGAGTTACTTCTTTGATAACTGTGTTAACTCTCATTTTGGAACAGTGAATGCGCACAGTGCTATTATATGTGAAATCCAAAATACATTGAGCTTTGGGTTTGTGGCTGCCAAGAGATCTTTTTTTTTCAACTCTGTGTATCAGTGTGCTGTACAAATGTTTCTTTAATCTGTGAACAAATCCAAGTTTGTGTGCAAGACAAGTCAAGTTTTCCAATATTCTTCAACTGGTCCAGTGGGCACCATCTGGAGAAGAAGCTACCAGCTGACAGTGAGAAGAACAGAAGACTGTGTGTGATGGCACACACACACTCTGCTGGACTGACACTTTGGCCAGCCAGTGTTAAATGGCTTCTTGGTCAGCCATTTTCATGGGCAAGGCTAGACGCAGATGCGCTGGACTTTTGCAGCATCAATATTTGTAATGCTTGCAATCTGTTGTTGCTCTCGTGTGCTTGGCACAACCGAGGCTTGCTGAACTCAGCCAGGCAGCATCGTTTATACAGTGAATACCACGGTGACATCGTAACTTAACTGTGTGCGGTGTAGAGTGGTGAACATGACTGTGTGAATGGCAAATTCTTCTTTTTTGAGAGGGGTTAAAAGCGAAAAAACAAAAAACCAATGTGAAGTTTTGTTTTAAAAAATAAAGTGGACACTAGGGATGAGGGTACTATTTCTATTCAGTTATTAGTCGACATGGGTTGAGAGTGGCTCGATTCCCATGGTGTCGACATGCTAACGTAGAGTTGTCTACGGTCAAGTAAAGGATTGATTCCTACGTTCTACCTATTTACATGCTAATTCAAAAAACAGTATTATATTGTATGTGTGCTGTTATACAGAGCGGATGTTTGGTGCAAATGCCTCTAGATAGGCATGTGCACAGGTTTTGGTTTGATAATAGGATGTACACATTTGTACATTTGTACAAAGACACAGCAGATCTGTACATATCAGAGACATTTTTATTGTATACAATGAAAAAAACTTTGACATATGCTATCTATGAAGAATGGACATTGTGGATCAGTGTTCTTTTGTGTCGCTGATAAGTGTATTTGGTTGTCAAGAACAAATGCATTTATATTAAAGTGCACTTAAAGCTGCCTATGCCTTTTTGTGTGATTGTCTCCCCCTCCCTTTAAGCTCTCCATCCCTTTCCCCTCCTCACTCGCCCGCTCACTATTGTCTGCCCATTGCTCCCATTCCTGCTCCTCTGGTCCCTGCATCCCTCCTTCCTGCGCGCGCTCCCTCTCTCATTCTTCCCCTGGAGCATGGACTGCTCAGCAACAGCACTGACGCACACTCATGATGAGACACTATCTGACTCAGACTGACGCACACACTTGACACAGAGGTACTCGCGCACAGACAGCCACTTCCCACTTTGACGCACACACGTACTGAATGCCACATGCGCAAAAGCCCTCCCCTCTCTCCCTCTCCCTATCTCTCTCACCACCACCACCCCCCCCACACACACACACACTGAACGTACCTGCTATTTTGACGTCGTACGACAGTGCTGTTGGATTCCATATATGGGCTTTCCTGCTTAGGGGGCCCAATTTTAGCCCCCTCCTCCCCTTTCACACAGCATCCTTCCCAATAAGGAGAGAGGGAGTGTGAGAGAGACAGGGGAAGCGAAGGAGGGAGCGAAAGAGAGAGTGATGTGTTGCTATGTTAACAGGCTTTATGCACAAGGGCATCGGTTGGCCAGTTAAGATTAGCTATATTAGCTATATTAGCTTACCACAGTTTTCCAGTGAAAGGCACCTTTCTCACTCTCTCTTATCCAGCACACAGGATTAAACCACCTCTGCATTAACATTTGGGCTCATTTCGCTCCTTCTTATTTTCCTTTTCTCCAGCTCATCTGCATATACACCTTGGAGATGTGACCAGGGATACGTTTAGAATGCGCCCAGACAAAGGAATTTAACATTTTGTTCCATCCCCAATTGCACATGCAGACATATGCTGGTGAGAGACCAAGCACACTGCCACAGAAACCTAGATTGGCTCTGCTCTGCCACACTGTGGCCAAAAAAGACAATCTCTACTTGCGTCACAGAGGTAAAGCCTGTTGCAGATTTACATCTGTGGTGATGTCTACTTTGAGGTAGTGGGCATACTGTGCTTTTAGTAAGACTATCAAAACTGGGAAGGCCATAATTACATGCCTATAAAAAACAACTGGTTCTCTGCATTATTTTATAAACAATGGCTTTAACAATAAAATTCTTTAAGCATTTTAAGTGTGTATAAGGAAACGCTAATGGTATTTTAAACAGAAAATACCTGCATAACACATAGACTACATGTCAGGTACAAACCTCTCAATGACAGTCAGAGTTTATTACTCAACAGTGCTGTCTAAGAATCACTATGTGGATCAGGTTTGTCATGCTATGGGTAGCACTCATTCTAATATACACATCATCATCTCTCTGTGGTTTTAATAAAATGAGAAGAGTGAAAATGTAATTCACGTTTAGCATATAGTTTAGTATTTATCACTAAGATACCTGTAGGTAAATACTAGGGACAGAAACCAGGGATGCCTTCACTTAAATTCAGCACCATGCAGCAAGTGAAATTACACAACTGAGACTATCGTCAAGCATCTAAAGATAGTTGCTGCCCCCTGGTGGAAGTATATGGACACACACATTGGATAAGCTGCTCTATGTGAAGTAGTAGATCTATTGCAATCGATCGATCAAGTCCAAGGATGTTCTACTCATCACCACCTATCT
>JBBPDA010000034.1:3223576-3236457 GCA_037974385.1 Arnoldichthys spilopterus
CAAATGAAGGTGATCTCAAGGATGATCAGAAGAAATGGAAGCACCTGAGTTAAATATGAGTGTCACAGCAAAGGGTGTGAATACTTAGGACCATGTGATATTTCAGTTTTTCTTTTTTAATAAATCTGCAACAATTAAAAAAATTCTTTTTTGTCTGTCAATATGGGGTGCTGTGTGTACATTAAGGAGGGAAAAAATTAATTTAAATGAATTTAGCAAATAGCTACAATATGACAAAAAGTAAAAAATTGAAAGGGGTCTGAATACTTTCCGTACCCACTGTATATATATATGTGTGTGTGTGTGTGACTGTGTTACTGCTTTTACTTCACTCTGTATATGATGTCTTTTGAATAGTTCAGCATGTTTATTGTAATAACCGTTTACACACAATCACAACTTCAAGAACTCCAGACCAACTTTCTGTTCCCAAACAAGAAGCACCATATACCCCCTCAAACTCTTATATGACTGGCTCATAACTTACAAGGTCTGACATGAGTGGTTGAGTCTGGTGTTTCACTCCTCCACAGTGCTAAAGGGGAGAGAAGCCACTCAGCAGCAGAGGGCTTTTTTGGAACTGAAATGGGACTAGTAACAACTTTGAGTTTCTGTTTTTCTTTTTACCACCTATTGGACCTGTATCCAGGCTTAGTCTATTTATTCACATCTTGAATTTTAAATGTTTTTTGCTTTACATTTCTCTGATATACAGAAAAGTTGGGATGGTATGGAAAACACAAATAAAAAAAGGAAGCAGTGATTTCTAATTTTACTTTGACTTGAATTTCATTGCAGACAGTAGGAACACAAAACATGTCATGTTTTGTCTGGTCAATATTTACAAATGAAATTAAGTTGACCAGACAAAAAATGACATATTTTTTGTTCATACTGTCTGCAATGAAAGTCAAAGTAAATTTAGAAATCACTACTTTCTTTTTTTATTTTTGTTTTTAGTCCCAACCTTTTCTGATTTCAGGTTGTACAAGTAGTCCAAAATCACAAATGCACAAATGCTGAAACTGTTATATATTTTTTCCACCCCACTTTCCACTTTTTTGTCTCTCATTTCCAGACCTGTTCCTGCCCATGGGCTGACGTGATGCTGGCATATGTTTACCAGTGTATTCATACTCTGGACCAGTACTACCACCGGGGGGTCGCCCTATGTGACTACATGTCTCACCGTCCAAAGACTATTTTTATGAGATCAAACCTCACTAAAAACACTAATTTAATCATGTATGATATTAAAAGACCCATGCAATAAAACTTATTTAACGTATTTTTCTTCAGTCCATACAATCCTTATATGAAAACTAAACCCCATAAAACAGTTATTTTTATGTTGACATTGATCATCCACATCATTAAACATACCGGCCCAATGGTGTGCAGGTCTCTATTGTGTTGCCAGAATGGCTCTGACGCATTGAATCACATAAGACCTATGAAGGTGTGGTGTGGTGTCTTGCACCAAAGCCAAACAGGAGGAGTTGCAGGGTGGGGTCTCCACAGGAACTCATTGCCGTGTACCTCAAGCCATTCATGAATTAGTTCTGCAGTGTGGCAGGCTGCATTATCCTGCTGAAAGAGGCCACTGCCATTAGGGAATACAGTTGCCATGAAGGGCTTACCCATTCTACCTTTTAACACACTTAAAAATTACTTCACCTGTCAGTGGTTTTAATGTTATGGCTGATAGGTGTATAAAGGCCTGTCTAACGTACAGGATTTTAGCCCTGTGAATTTTAATTGTTGGTGTACTTTTTGAATAAAAAAGTATAATGACAAAAGAACAATGTTGAAAATGGGGCTTTTGGACACGAAAGAACAAATTTAAAAACTGTAGTAATAAAATGAATTAAAATGTTATTATATAGTATTTAATCACTTTAGATGAATCAAAACACATTCTTCGACATTCTCCTCTGTTTCACTAAAATTAGTTGCTGAACATGAGCAAGTTTAATCAGTTCAAGCAGCCTGCAGGACGTTTCCTCCAGCATCAAAAACTTGTCACTTGTGCAGTGCCACCTTGTGGAAATACCAGGTTAGCACAACTGTTTCTACCTCTATAATTACAGAAAATGTCTTCTGTAAAAAAAATTGCATGTGAGAGAAAATTAGAAGCAAAGAATAAAGGGCAAAACAAAATTGTCATACCTGCTGGGGATGTAGGGGAGAGAAAAACACGAAACAGCACAAACAGTTGCTGTGGTTAGAGTGGTTATGTACCGCAAGAGACGTCTTCCTTAATAAGCCCTGGTCTTCTGTGTGATGGGACGTTGTGTTGCCGTACTTCAGTCATTTTACAAGCCTCCAGGTGTGCAGAAGCCACAAATGTTCGAGACACCAAGGCGGCCCAAAGGGACAGTGTGAAGTAGGGGAAGGCATGTCAATGAGACTGTTCTGCCCTGCAATTGTACCAAATACAACAGATACCACTGATCATGAATGTCATACTAATATTTATTAGCACAGTCATACACCAATGCATCAAAAACTATAAAGAAGAGAAAGGGAGTAAATGGCTTTGAGGTTTTTTAAAACGACCAACCCCACACTTCCTTGGAACTGGAAAAACTGATATTCCCTCAGGACCTGCAGACACTTGCATTGAGTCTATTTCTTTTCTGTCGGCAGCTGGAGCTGTGAAGGTTGGAGGTGATTCAGTGAATACAGCCACCTCAATCTTTCTTGGTATCTAAAAGACAGATATTCCTTTGTGCTAATCAGCCCACAGAAAAAAAAACTGACCTTCACTTACTTCTGACACATGGCTGCATCACATTCACACACTGCTTTACTGTCTGGAAAGTAATTTGACAGATTTTTTGGGAGCGCTTTGATTCTTGGGTCAGTGCCTAGCTGCTCAGTCACATACAGGCCAGTCAAATCCCATCAAAGGTTTTCTGTGTGATTGACTGCTCTGTACCCTTGGCACTGTGTGAAGTGTAATGTTGGCAAGAGCTAAAATGGTGTTTAGCTACATGACACAGACTAGCTGCAAAGACGTTTCTATGAAGTAATCTCCTCAGCTTTAGTTTTGAGGTGTGTAAACCATTGTTCTGGTACCTGAATTCCAATGAGAAAAATAGCAAGGAAAGAGTGAGGTACGAATGGGAGGGAGAGAGCAAGGGAGAACACGAGAGAACAAAAGAGAGAGAGAGAGACAAAGATGGAGAGAGACAAAGAACGCAAAGGAGGGAAAGGGAATTATATAAAATGAGGCACAGGAAGCATCACGAATACAGCAGAGGGTGTAAAACAAATGCATTTTATTACCAAAGACAGACACTGTGTAAATTCGAGTTTTCCACAAGTAAATAGTCTCTGCATATTGCGGGGGGTTTTGTTGACAGCTATGCAGTATAAATACACGACAGGCAGATCCTCTGTGATTTTCTCGCTATTTCTTCTTCCCTGCAGGGGCCTCGGCGGTGGCTGCAGCTTCCTCCTTCAGCTTCTCCTCTCGCTGTCGGAGAAACTCCCCATACTCTTCAGGTGACAAGCTGACAGAGGGATGACAAGAGAGGAGCGAGGAAGAAAGGAAACAGTGGCGCGAGAAGAACAGAGGATGGTATGGAGAAAGTAGATGGAGGAAGAGACACAGAGACAGAAAGAGAGATACATCAGCATTACATTAGAATTTCAAAATTCTCCACGGTTCATTGAAATGCAGGCTGGGTGTTCTTTCAAGCGCTTATTATGAGTCAAAGTTGTGCTTTGGTGACAAGGTTCATTCGGCATAGAGAAACAATATTATCTTTGAAATGAATCAGAGGTCCCAAATCACTGATGTAATGAGGTTCTTGTTTTCACAGCGCCTCTAAACACTGATAAATCACACTGGCATAACGACATTTGAAATTTATCTTCACCTTGACAGCTGTAAGTATGTGAGTCAACCAGGAAAAGGCTTTGCCATTAAAAACCCTTACTCACACATTAGTGAACGAAAAGCTACAATATAGCATATATCAATTAATTTTAATAGATTAAAATGATCTGTTAATCTGATAAATGGTTGTTGGTAAGTTTAAGTTGGACACTGATGAAGGTTTACCAAATACACTGATTTACAGACGAACACCAAAGTTGGAAATTATGTTTACCAAAATTATTCATCAGGATTTTCATAAGTGGTATATATTATTTGTTGCAGACATCTGTTGAATGTATGTGTATCTATGCACATTTTGATTTAACCTATAGCTACATTAATGTTTACAATGCCTGTATGAATTTATATTTAATTTCCTGCTTGCCCTATTTTGACTGAATTTGACTGTGTTCTGCATGAACTGCACCTGATTTCTTGTTATTCTGCATGTATTGTAGACCATGCCCATAATTTTGCGCTACTGTAAGTGATCAGCTATATCTAAAATCTAAAAACAAAACCTTTTGGGCAATTGCTTGACAAGTGCTTTGTCAAAAATTCTTACATTTGTATGGCGAGTTGGCTTCTATGAGGGGCATGACCCTAGCTCATTACAAGTCATTTGTCAAGTAGCACCATTTAGTGAATAAGCTCAGTGCAAAATCTTGTGCATCACCAGCCAATAGCTTGTGACATAAAACCTCAAATTTGCCACACTGCATTATTACCATATTTTTTGAAATCATGCCAAATTCTGTGAAATTCTGCCCATGGAGGCACTGTCCTCAGAAAGCAGTTGTAGTTGGGTTTATCAGAACACTGGCATGAAGCAACAGCTTCTGTGTACTGACTGCATGTATCTACACAATAATGTTTTCTTTTTCAGCTGGCTGAAGAAAATGTTATCTTCCATTTTAAGAAACTGCTCCTTGACATTACTTCTTTTTGAGCTTTCAACCATAAATGTCAGGGTCCAGGCAACCAAGAAAACATCATATTTATTTTTTATTTGAGGCTTTAACAATAAACATAGTTTGCCAGACTGGCAGTTAGTTATTATGTCTTCATGTACACATTATATAGTTGTTTGGTTCAAGGGGGTTCAAAAGCTCTGTAATTATTAAACTGAATTTCCCTACTTTACCACTGTTAATATTGGCTAGAATAAAAATTAAAGTATTTTTTAAATATTGCAGTCCTTCACATGATAATTTTAATATAAAAGTGATTTACTTTTTACATTAATACAACCCTATAGGTGGCCTGCTGGTCAGGTAATTAACTCAATCTAGACTGGACTGATTTCTTTTATGTCCTGTAAGCTGTGTACCTAATTTCTCATTATCATGTATGTATAGCATATGGTATATTTTATGTCTTGTATGTGTTGTATCACATTTCTTGTGTGTACTGTATTCATTTTTTAATGCCTTTTATGTATTGTTTCTAACATCCCCTGGTCCCTTTATGTATTCCAGGACCAGTTCCTGACAGCATGTAAGAGGTAGTGTTGTGTTTTCTCACTCGTTGACAATTTTGATGCCGAGTGATCTGGCAGAGCCGATGATGCTCTTGACCACTGTCTGCATGGAGGCATCCTGCAGCTTGAAGCATTCGTCCTGGGCCTTGACCCGTGCTATCTCATACACCGCCCTTACAGACACCATCCCGGCTGTCTCATGCCCTGGTGAGTATAGGAGACACACACACAGCTGGTTAAGAGAGCGAGAGATAGAGTCAGACATGGGCAAAGTGAGAACATGAGAGAAAAAGTGAGAGAGTGTGATGGTGCAAGAGAGCGAGCACGAACAACGTTTGCAGGGATGGGGGGGGGGTTGCAGAAAAGAAAAAAAAAACTCAACAGAAGTGAGAGGCAAGCAGTGGGTGTTAAAAGACAGTATAACTGAAGGGGCCTGACATGTAGGAAAATGAGGCAAAATCTTTAATTCTCTTTCCTTCGTGAAGCACCTTTTGCCACTTTTTTCCCTCCAAGTAATTTCACTGCTTCTCTTCTCTTCTAGCGTGGCTCACTATAAATATATCATCAATCAAAAAAAAAAGACTCTGAACCCAAACACCCAGTGGGGGAAAGCCTGTCCATTATTGAAACATAACCCAGGTCTGAGACGTACAAATGGGTAGCAAAAAGCTGGAGGACTGGAACGATGCATGGCTACAGCTGTGGCTATAATGCGGCTGGCTTACCCGTTCTCCCTGCTCCTTTCTCGATGCCTGCGGCCTGTTTCAAGAAGTAAGACACAGTGGGCAACCCGATCTTCAAGTCATATGTCCTATCCGGCTGGAGGGAGGGAAAGGAAAGACAGGCACAGGACAAGATCATCTTTTAACAGCAGAAAAGCAAAAAGGCCCTGTTGGCCATTTTAAGAGAGGGTTCAAGCAGTAATACAGAATTATACCCTTACAATTGGACCAAAGAAATGCAACACAAAGAACAAGATGAAGACATGATTTTAAAGTGGTGGCACTGTGCTTAATGATTTATTTGTAGAATTTAAAATACATAAATAAAAAGCCTCATTGTTCATATCTACAATGTTAAGATTATTATCCAGATCTACAACCAATGTGTCATTCTCTCCATGTACACAGACAGCTCTTTAGTGACACTTCAGCTTCTGCAGGAAGATGAATCAACATCCTATCGCTTCCAATAGCGTCTGTGAATCTTGCAAGAATCTAATTGCCATCCACAGCTTCTGACAGCCTTTCATAGACTCTGTGTCCAGTGAAGCTAGTGTACACACACACACACACACACACACACACACACAATTGCCCAGCCTGCTGCAACTGAGGCTTTAAGGCACGGATTAGGCGTCACAGAGAGGATCAAAGACAATGAGCGCACAGCAGACAGCTTAATGGGGCTACTGGGACTTCACAGGGTGCCCGACGCGGCAAGACAACGCGGCCAAAATTGACTGCAGCCATCCAGCTAAACCCTAAAGCTAGCACCATCAACCAGAAACTCACACCCACCAGGCCGGCCACCACTTAACTGAGGCCAGCCAGGCTAATCTCTCACTCTTGCAGATCCCTCGTCAGCGCCTCTGTGAAAAGACAGTTGCTTTAGGGCCTGCTTTGCATTTAGCCTCTTAATCATTATGGGTATTTCCTCCTTTGTTTTACGTGGTAGAACATTTTTGCATAAGCTATTCACATAAAGGGAAAATCATTCAACAGGCACAAGCAAAGTACAAAAGACTGATGTCAAAATTATAAATGTCATTTGGATTAAAAGTTTAAAGGTTATCATAGGTTGTTTTTAAAGACAGTACAGTGTAGTACAGAAAAATGCTGTGAAGAAAGAATTTAGCCCCTGCCTGATTTTCTGCATACTTCCACATCACATTAAATTTGACCAGCTCTTTTAATGGGTTGCAATTGCAAATCAGAAAAAAAGATCAGAATCATTTGTGAATATTAACCCAGTCAACTCAATTATGGTGCGCAGCTGGAATGCTTTGGTAAACAATCCAGTGATCTTTTAAAGAAAGACTGTGAGTAAATATGGCTCCTATGAAGAGAGTGAAGTTGGCAGCACATAGCATCTGGAAGCACGACCCAAAGAAATTTCTTTAGACCTCAGTAAAATATTGTTTAGGATGATCAGTATGACAGAGATACAAAGTCATTCCCCAGCCTCTGGAGCTCCACTGAACCATGGTCAGAGCCATATTGCCCAAGTGGAAGGTATTTGGTCCAGTAGAGAATCTTCTCAGGAGCAACTGTTCTGCCAAAATTTGTCCAATGGCAAGGTGTGAAATCACCCATGCAATGTGTAAAAAAAGCAAGTGCTCCACTGGCCTCTCTTGCCTTGACTTAAGTTAGTATTCATGACTGCAACATCAGAAACACCCTGGGTAGAAATGGAATTCATGGCTGATTAGAGGGGTAGAAGCCAGTGGTGACAAACAAAATCAATCCTAGCTCGAGGTTTGCCAGGAGCCACAAGTTACATGATGGAAGTGTACTGAAGAACAAATGAATTCAACAAGTCTGCTGAAATGTCACAAAAGAACAGACTACATGTCCTGGAGCTAAAGCACAAAAGACATAAACAACAAATATAAGTTTGTCCACAAAGACAAAGATTATCAGATACAGATTAGGTATAAACCAAAAGACTTTAGTGAGATTTACTCAGATTGGAATTTGCTCTAGGACTCTGCAAGAAACTACTAGTCGATATCTAATTCAATAATAGTTTTTGCCAATGAATCAATGTCTATTGAAAAGTATGTATTTAATACTACTCTAATTACTTTTATACTCTAATCATAGATCTGTGCCACTTTTTAAATAGAATATTAGCATATGAGTGATATTACACACACACTTTCTAATAGACAATGATCCAGTGTTAAATACTGTGATCTAATTAACTAAATTCAAGATTTAAATTTGAATGATCATATGTTAAAACAAAAAAATATGTTTACACATTATAATGAAATTATTACAAATAAAAAAGCCTATCAAGTAAAAAAAAGATCTGTACTGACCATAGAGTGTGAGTGAAAGTGTAGAACATTTGACAGTTTTAGCATCTGTATGCATTGGTGCCAATTAGCTCCTAATCGGTGTCTAATTTGACCTTAGTTTTTGACACTGAATAAGTGTCTATTGGATTGTTGCTTAAATTATCTGAGGTTGTGAAGCGCCAGGAAGTTGAACAGTGTATATATACTTTGGGTTTAAGCCCTTTATACTCTAATATTAGTAGAAGAGTGTTAAAGGCTTAAACCCAAATTACAAATACACTGCCCAATTCACTGGCTCCTCACTACCTCAAATAATACAAGCAATGAAAACACAGTAAAGCCAGTGTATTATAAATTAAACAGATAAGATTGATGGAATAGTTTATAGCACTGTTAGAAAACTAGGATAATAAGCCCCTATATTTTGCCCTCAAAATGTACATCTTAACTGCTGGACATCATTAGAAAATACAGGAGATATTTAAACATGATGACCACATCGAGAAGACCCTTTATTATTAGCCATAACATTTCATTGACTCCCTTGTAAAAAGAACAAAACAAACGCTTTGAATTTATAGAATAGAATAAAATAGAATAGAATAGAACTTTATTGATCCTCTATTGGGGAAATTGATGCTTGGAGTGAATGTTTTTGTATGTTTGTACCTATAAAACTAGGATTAGGCAGCTGAAACCATAACTGTAGAAAAATGATTGTTCTCACTCTGTGCCTTTGAAAATATCTCACAGCTAGGTCAGGGACCACTGCTACTATACCTTGAACACCACAGAGACAACACAACCTGACATTTTCTGCCTCCAGGCTTTCACAACTGCCATCACTGACAGGAAAACTCAAGGGGATTAAATTGAAAGTTGACAGTATTGCTGAAAATATATAACTCCAGCTTCCTTCACATAAGGCCCCAGACTCAAATCCTGGAAAAACAGGCCTGAAAACACTCACTTATTTAAGGCTCTAAAACCCAATAGTGGTCTGTTGTGGGTTTCTTTTTTACTTTGTCTGTGCTACACACATGCACAGGTGAGACTGGGTGTAAATGTGAAATATTATTTAATCTTAATGCCTTTACACTGAATATATGTATTGGATGTTATTAACACTTTTGTGTTTGGCATATCACAGCTGCACAGTCTTCCCACTGTCACCTACCAAGCAGTGATCTACATTTTTACTACAGACCAGTGTGTGGCATTGTATTCTCATATGTATATGTATATGATTATCTGACATAATTATGTTTATTTTTGTGTTGTTTTGTGGTAAATGAGTTACTTAGCTTGCTAACTGCACCACATGAAGGATTTTTTTCGTTGACTATCTCTCGGTTCAGTCTAGATCATGCCCAATTCGCCAGACAGCGCAAATTGATACTGTGTATTCTGATTCTGGCTTAAGGCAGAGTGCTTAACCCAAGCAGTGGAACATAAATGAAATGGAATTGAAACCTGCACTCAGAACTCACAGTCATGTGAGGACCTTAACAATTTATCATAAGCGACCCCTATATAATGAAAAGGCATTCTTCACAACTTCTATAATGGGCCTTTCAACCTAGTGCTCTGCCATTGATTCTGCAAGCGGCACTTAGGCCTGTGAATCCATCTTTATTTTCAAAATTGAGACAAGCAACCCCCGCCTTGCCTATCATTTCATGTGGTGGGTGAACAATAATAAGAGAAGACAAAACATTTGCAGAGAGAGAGAGAGAGAGAGAGAGAGAGAGAGCGAGAGAAAGAGCGAGAGCGAGAGAAAGAGCGAGAGCGAGAGAGAGAGAGAGAGAGAGAGAGAGATTATTAAAGATGTCAGGTAAAACTCTCCTAATGCACACAAGAGACAAATTCTTCAGCTACCTCCATTACTTTACAAAGCAGTGAACCGAGTACATTACCAGTAATAACTCAAAGAGCTGAAATGATAACAGTGTCTTTAGCAAATGCATTATAATAAACAAGGGCATGCGAAGTTGAGGTCAGGTGAAACTTGAGTGCACTGCACCACTGCAGTTCCTCATTTCAAAGTCACGCTCATCTTAGAGATGCTCTGCACACCAGTCGATTCCATTACAGTCAATGCGCCCATTTCAACATAATAACTGTGCATGGCCCCTATCTACACTTTAACACTCTCATCGCATCAATGGCTACCCCCTGTTGGAATAGAATGGTATACCAGCATCTCAAAGGAGTCATAAAAACCGGATAAATGAAGATGAGCCAGCCCAGATAGATCAATAGTGATAATCTGCCACAGAACTGTGGACACTCGAACATAGTGGACATGACTGACTCTACAATGGAAAAAACAAATGAACATTGCTTTGCAAATAAGTCAGCATAATACCTTAACGTTGATCTTGATGGGAAGAGGAATGCCTTCTTTGAGTTCTTTTGTTTTCTCGTTGAAGTCTTTACAGAATGTGCCAATTGGGATGCCTCTCTGGAACACAGTACAGAAAAGAAGACAGCGGGTTATGAATTGTTGAGGAAAAAAAGAGAGAAATTGGGACTGGTTCATATTTCTCAGACCACCACTCGCAGTGGCATTCTTTTGATAAATACCAAAGAACACTTATAGAAAGGCTGTATATCGAGTGTCAATCATTCAATAACTCAGTGGTGCACAGTGAGTGCCTGTGCCTGCTCAGCTGCTCCTGCTAGCATGAGACTAAGGGACTGGAAGAGAGCCTATTTAGTCAAGAATGTGTGTGTGTGTGTTTGTTTGTGTGGGTGGTGAGAATATGGCAGTCATCATGCCTGTGAGACTTGTGATAAATGAGATCGCCATTCTTGGTCCCTGCCAGGCGAGCCAGAGAGGGAGAGCTAAATGTACAGCTGACATTAAGTCAACACTGGATGCCATTTCTCCTGCACTCCTTCAACACAACCTGAATGCCTTTTCTCGGTGGCTCGAACTCGCAGGCGGCTACTAATCAGTAATCTAATTACAACAGGGAGAGCTACACTGACCTTTAGCAAGGAAACCTTCCTGAAGGCACCATGTCAACGGAGACCCACATTTCATCCTGGTGCTGTGAAGGGTATTTGCCTTAAAGCTAGGTTCTGAATTTTTGTACCAAATTGCTTATCACAACTATGGCATACTGTCACTTGCCCCAGACACTCAATTTAGTGACAGTTTCGGTAATTTGATGCAAAAATCCCCACGTAAGGGTAAATGCAGACACATCCTTAAAAGGGTTGGCTTCCTAGACCAAATTAGGCCTAAGCCTATCCTCGATTTCCAGGTAATATAAAATTGCTTGGACTGATACAACAGCTTCTGCTATGGAATTGGCCCTCTTTCTTAGAGGAGGTCATTTTTTTCTAGCCAGTCACAACCACAAATGGGCATGTTCAGACAATAGTCTGAATACCTGAATCCAACATCTGTGAAAGGACAACTTCAAATTAAATTCTTTTAAATTAAACATACATTTATGAGAAAAACCAAACTAACAAAATTTATACCTTAACCTAAGTCCCTACAAAGGTTTGACGCATAGGTGAGGCTTTCCACTGACAATCTTCGGAGTAGTATCTGATTGGAGAAGATATGGAGAATTCAGTCTGTTCAATTCCAAAGTTATAATCTCACCAGGCATCTTTGGAGAAATCCAGGCTTCTGCAATTAAGACTTGTCCAAAGCCTAAACTACAATAGATTTTTTATGATGAATCTCTGGTCCAGAAAAGTTTAAATACAGCAGACCTGGCTCTGATATTCAGAGGTACCTGAGGGGCTTCATGACCTGCATGTTTTACATTAGGCCTGGAGCTTTACTTTAAGAGGGGTGAGCAATATAATAGTCACAATTTGTTATAATATTTACATTTTTCTGAAACTGTCAAAAAGAGCCAGTGGAGCCACATAACATACTATTAAAAATTGAGTAATAATAATTGTTTCACATTTCTTACATGGCACAGCAATAACTTTAAACAAACAAGAATGACACATGACGATGCAATTTTATTGCAATAACAATGAATATCATTATATTGCCAGCTCTACTCTGCAGGGTGCTAGGTCTCTGGGACTAGGATTTAAGGCCCTTTCTTAAAAGGGTAAAGTAATGTAAAGTAAAGTAATAATGGGATGTGTTAGGACACAATTGTATTACAACATCTGAACGCCACAATAGGGTTGAACAACTAAACATTTTTATATCAAAATTTGAGTGGAATTTTCAGATCAGAAGGGCTTCAATTTTTATTGCATCCTATTATTTTCAAAACTGATGAGTTTTAATTGGTGGAATTTAAACAACAATATTGAAATCTATACATGCAGAGCTTAAGAATTGGTGCTCTGGCATATTCAATATAGCACTCAAGCTTCAAGTCTAGGAAAAAAAAGAAAGCTTATTTTTTGTCAAGAAAAAGGGCCTGGGTGAAAAAAAACAACAATATATATATATATATATATATATATATATATATATATATATATATATATATACA
>JBBPDA010000034.1:3236994-3275964 GCA_037974385.1 Arnoldichthys spilopterus
ACAATATATATATATATATATATATATATATATATATATATATATATATATATATACACAAAATAATATGCATTTACAATGCAGTCTCAATATTGATAAAATAAACTGCAACTAGATTTTTCCCTCAAATCTTTCATCCCGACATTTGAAGAAAAGTGTCCTAAAATACAATTATTAAGGTCCACAGTATTTTACAGTCAATTTTTTTTCTGCTCTACAATGCTTACTTCAACTCTGGGGTCACCAACTATAACTAAACCAATCTCATGGCTGCACTATCATTGCAATATAGCGAAAAACACCTGATTCCACTTGTTTAATCAGTTACTCTCAGTCTTCAAACAAGTGGCTAGTTATATGAAATGGGCTTCTACCTGGTTAGTATGAAAACCTGCAGCTGCACCTTTGTGGATAAGATTGGTCACCCCTTCGATTCACCTCACCAGGTAATTATTAAGCCCAGTCTTCTCCACAAAGGGCAGACATGGCTAGAGGTTTTCATTACAGCCAAGCAAGAGTGCACCAGATGAATTGTTTGAAGACTGAGACCACTTGATTAGCAACCAGTCAGGTGTGCTCTTGCTTGGTTAGAAAGGAAAAACTGCAGCAGTGTTGGCCCTTTATGGAGAAGACTAAGCAAGCCCCTTATTCACAAATTAAACAAGCATATTAAAGCAAAACATTATATAACAATGCAGTCCAGGAACCTTCAGGGCAAGAGCTTTAAGGTACTATCTGTGCATGAAAGCTTGTCCTTATGAGCAACAGTTCTTGTGGGAGCGCTCAGTACAGAAGCACAGAAAGTGTAAATGTGGTGAACGGAATCAAGGGTAGACATGAAGGAAAGTCATTTGGTGCTAAAATTCTGGACCAATCATTTAAAAGGGCAGTTAAAAAAATACTTGAATAGATACAGCCTTGTGGTCTATATTAATACACCAAAACAGAACTTTATGCAAGGTAAAATTTATTCATTTAGTGATATTTTTCATTTTTGGACTTTTTAACCTTCTACAGTGACAATTGCTGTTGCCATGTCAACACAAACGAAATGGTCTTAATTAGTCAAATACTGTAGGGCACAAGCACTGAATAATCTTTCTCACAGCAGATGGCATTAGTGTTTGGCTGGCACGTTAAAAAAAAACCTAATTAAATGAGAAACAAAAGTCCCCGAATCCAGAATACCTACTGACTTCCTTATTAATAGTAATCCCATGTCAACCTGGCTGGCATCTAACATAGCCTCTGCTCAGCTGAGCAAACAACAAGGGGGAATTCTTCATTAAACATGGATTAAAAATGGGTTAATATGAGTTAGTGGTGGAGAATGTCATCAAAGCAACCCCTCTAGCGAAAAGTTTTCAGCACTGCTGCAATCTCCCTTTGCTCCTATTGCCTTTTCACTACTTTTCAGAGCAAAACATGGCGATTGGAAGGGAGTTCTAACAAGGAGACGCGGTGTGTGCTAGACAGCAGATAGCAGACAGATTCATAAGGGAGAGAGACAGTGTGTCACAATGGCGGGAGAGAGACTGGCAGCTGTAATGAGAGATGATGGAAGTATACAGGGACTACAGACACACAAGGGATTCAAAGAGTGCCAAGCAATGCCAGGAACAATGGAAGAGCAGGAGCGGAAGGTAGCATGCTTTGTCTAGATGTTTCATTATCATAAGTGAAGCCATTATAAGAGTGGAAAACTGTCTCTGAGTGAAAGGAAGAGTCTTTTAAAGGCGAGCGCTTTGGCACTCTTTCCAAAGCAAAGCTTTGGTTCACCGAGAATGCCACGCATTTAATACAAGGGGAGCATGAGCATTCACTTTGATGTGCAGACCAAATTGACAGTCCAGCCTGCTAAAGCCTGGAGATCTAATCATCCTGAAGTCAAGCAGTCCAATTAAATCCTTTCTTTTCCCTACGGTGACTGATAAAGAAGAGTACGGGGGAACAAAATGGTTGCTGTACATCACCTCGATGGGGGTATTCGGCCTCCCCTGGACAAAATGACTTATTCAGTACTTTGGAGGAATATTGAAGTTCTTTATCATGTTGACACTCCCATAATGTATCCTTTATGACAAAAGGTCTAAAATACTAGGGGTTTTATGGAAATAGCTGCACACATTTGGCTTAAGAATCTGTACCTAAAAACACTGTTCATTAACAAATTGACATCTATCTGGGGAATATGTGTAATAAATACGCCCAACTTGTGCTCCAGTTTCGTAGTTTCATAATCAGATCTCAATCTCCTATCTATTTATATCCCTTGTTCACTCCTTTGATATCTGTCTGGAACAAAAAGATCTGTTCCACAAGTGCTTCATGTGGAGAATAAGGACATAAAAAGACAGTTAAATAAGACAAGGCTAAACCAAGAGCTTTATATGCAATAAAAAGCATGCTAAAATCAACAAGGAACTTTATGGGAAACCAATGAAGCATCATGAAGACGGAGCTAATGTGCTCTGTCCTACAAGTGCAAGGAAAGATTCTTGCAGCAGAATTTTGAAGAAGCTAAAGAGTAGAGTATGGAAAGCCAAGAAAAATACACTGCATTAATCTCCTACTGACAAGATGAATCAATTTGTGTGCATAATTTAAGAAAGCAGATACCACTCATTTGCTTTATTACAAGGATGGTAAAGGTTCAAAAGCTTTTCAAGGAAAACAAATGATGGATGAATGGTCTGAACCACTGGATCTGAGTAATACATTGTATAAAGCTGGTGTCACACAATGTTAGTAAAAATGGCAATATACAGGATTTGCCAGGTGCGTCACAATGCATTGAAACAACAGTTAAAAATACAAAAAAAGTTTTGTTTCTGTAAAACTTGTTTTTGTCTGGTTAACATTTACAATACTGTGCAGGATCTTTTTCACTGTAATTTTATAGGAATGGGAACAAGCAAAATACACTATATCGAGACCTTAAGGCTGTCTTTTAGCATGGAAAATGAGCATCATCATCAAACACAGTAATTTGGAAATACTATGTAATCTGGAATCCATAAAGCAATCGACAACTGTGCCTAATACTTCTCCTGATCAAAAAACTACACAGACAGGGAGCGGTGTTGGTATATCGGCCCAAATTTTTTTTTGTCCCATTAATGAGTACATCTCTACCACTGCTAAGAGAAATATCTGGCATGGATAAAAATAAAAAGCCAGTTCTCTTAGCAGTTTAGTGAAATATGATCAGGTTGGCACAAAATCACTTGTCCATGCACAACTAAAAGGTGGATGAGAGTCTCAATTCCCTTAGTGAATCCAATCACACAAAGAAAGATTAAGCAATTAAGATAAAGAGCACTTCTTAAGAGTTACTCAGTTCCTTTATTCATCCATCTTTTTTCTTATATACACTCCTCTCTCACTTTGCTGTTAAATATGTCGAGTGTTTGTCTATCCAGCAAATAAACTTTCCATGCCAGATGGAACCCTTCCAGTTTTAGAGTCCTTCAACCTTTCTGTCCAGGGTAAACCCTGGGGCTGTGTTTTTTTTATAACTGTTTGTTTATTTCTTAATGGAGCATCAGTCTCAACAATACCTCGCTAAAGTGAATTATAACAAGTGAGAGAAACGTGTAGGAAGCATGAATGGAAGTCGCTTAAATCTAACGACCCTCAATAACTACCTAGGATCTCATTGGTGGGTGCTAGAAGTCGTATAACAGTGGCTTTTCTTCTCTCATCTCTCTCTCTCTCTCTCTCTCTCTCTCTCTCATTCGCTTCACTAACATCGCTAGTCTTTCAGCTCCAGTAATTCTTTATAACGAGATGAACGTCTCAGATGGATGAGAGATGCGCGCGTGAGAGAATGGTCTGGAAAAGTAATGGAGGTCAGTTTGGAGGATCCTATGTATGTGTGTGTGAGCATTTGTGTGCATGAATTGTACTGCCTATGGGCTGAAAGAAGCGTGCTCTGTATTGAGGCATGTTTCCTTTGAGGACCATACAGAGGATCAATACTAACACTGAAAAAGCCCATTTAACAAACAGAGGTGAAAGGGTTTTTTGTACTAATGTGTGAACGGGGGATAAGGGACATGCATGAATAAAGCATGCCGACACGAGATTGCAAGTTCATTCCATTACTGAGATGGGGGGGGGGGAGTGAGCATGAGCGAGAGATGAAAAGGCTCACAGGGCTTAATATCACTTTAGAGCAGAGCGTCTAAAGGGCTACTGTTGAAGAACAATGCAACTTAAGTCTATCTGAATGAAATAATGTGTAATTAAGTGCCTGAATGAGAGCGCCTTTACATTCACTTAGTGTTTGGTCTTTTTGGAAGCATTGTGTGCAAGGACTGAACGAGGAAATCGTGGCGTTTAGGAGACAAAGAGCCAGCTCTGATTAAAGCACGAGTGTACAAGAGTCATAGCAAGGACACGCGAGTGATGAAAGGAATGTCAATATTTCTTCTAAGTAAACTTTCAGTGGGGACAGATTTAGAGGCTGTGGGGCAGTGTGTTCTCTCTCTCCCGTGTGCACTCATACGCAACGGTGAGTGAAACTGAACACACCTCTTCCTCGGGACAGGACGTGTGCGCACAAGTCTGACAGAGGACATGGCCTTGGGGCAGCTAGGAGGATTAATTGCCCCCTGGCATGTGAGTATGGGCAATTCATCGCCCTGGCAGAGGGTGGCACGGTGTAAGCATGGGCGGGTGGACCGCGGGGTTAATTAAACACTGCAGTGGAAGACACTCTCATTAATTACCCTGACTAACTTTTTTTCTACCCTAATTTAATCAGCTGCTGTTCCCCCTTGTTTTATCACACGCTTTCCTATCAAGGTGTCATGCAGCTGATTAACTTCAGACTCTTAACTTCCACCACTTCAGACCCTTTATGCTGTGCAGGACCTCAAAAGCGGAGATAAGTCGGGAGGGTGTGTGTTTTTTTAATCTGTGGCACACAATTAAAAATCAGAGGTGGTTCATTTGAGCGCTCCAAAGCTAGCGAAAATATAAGAACAGGCATGAGGCTGTGGAGAACGCCACAGCTGGAGTTCTTCTTCCTAATGGCCTCATTTATTCTGGTCCTAAACTCCACTGTGGCCTCAATGGCAGGCACAGGGCTTGCTTTTTTTGCCACAAATACAATGGTGATTAATATTATGCCTCTCCAGCGTGTTATTTTTATATGTGCTAATGCTATAATGCATGACACTTGGGACATATTCATCTGTCACTTTAAATTTAATGGTGTCTTTTCACAGCTGAGCGACTACCGACACCTACTTTGGTGTGGAGGCAAAAGAATAAATCGTATTTGAAAGGATTCTGAAGTGAACTCATATGTAAGCTACTCAATCACTGGATCTGAAGGAAGACTCGCAAACTGCGCCAAACGAACACACACGCGTAGAGTTGATGGACATGTGGATGACTATGTGCGATGTTGTGTATGACAAACAATAAATAAAACCAAAAGAACTTGTGTGAGGAATGTGAGACACTTAAATTTGCTCTCCAGAACACCGGTCTACAGCTAAAACATTCAAACAAACGGGGGTGGGTATGGACATATAAACGGCCGTTTACCAGGATGAAGCACTTACAGCTGCAGGTTTGCTGAGCATCCTTTATTTTCATAGGTAACCCGTCTGTCTGTGAATGAGGTGTGTGTGTGTTGACAGTTTGCAGCTCCAGTGTGTGACAGATGGCAGAGGGGTATGTGGGCACTCTGTTGGATTGGGGCTTGTTTATATTGAGGAACATTCTGGGCAGCAATCAGGGCCTTAGCACTCCAGAGGTATCCTTCACACCCATCCAAACTTCGCCCTCATGTCACCGGGGAAAGTGATGACTGCGCATTGTCGGACATTTGCTACTCAATCCTTCGCACCTCATCTCTCTCTCTCTCCTTTGCTTTTCTGAGAGAGAGCCAGAGCTAAGTGACCTTCAACCACACCCACGTGGACTGAAGACGGAGAGAGAGAGAGAGAGAGAGAGAGAGAGAGAGAGAGAGAGAGAGAGAGAGACGGGGGGGGCAAAACGAGGGAGAGAGGAAGAATGTAACAGAAGGAGACACAGGCCAAAAAAACAAACTGAAGGCAAGGAATGGAAAATCTCTCTCTGAAAACCAGTGGAGCACACAGATGATAGTGACAAGAAAGATGACTCGGCTTCCCGTTTCTCTTCTTCTCTCTTGGGTCTGATTAAACCGTATGCTCGAAGATGACCCCCCCAACTAGGATAAAATGAGGTGGAGAGAGAAGGTTGCAAAAGAAGAGAGAGAGAGAGAAAGAGAGAGAGAGAGAGAAAGAGAGAGAGACCCTTTGAATTAGCATGTTTTGTGAAGAGGCCGGAGACTGGCATGCCAGAATACTTAAAGGGAAAGGGATAACAAGATCATCTACTGCTATGATGTCGCTCCAATTACATGACAGCATCGCTCCTTAAGTTGGAGTACCTCAGTTTATAAATGCTGCACCATTCCTGTAAAAGGGCGATCATAAAGTATTGGCCCCAGTCATTCTTAGTGGAAGGAAGAAAGGGCAAAAGAAAGAAAGAAAAAGAAAGAAAGAAAGAAAGAAAAAAAATCAAAGAGCAAAAGAAAGAAAGAAAGAATTATGGGCAGTGGTGGCCTAGTGGTTGGGACGCTGCCTTTGGGACCTGACGGTTGCAGGTTCGAGTCCCGGCCCGGGCACTACTGAGGTACCCTTGAGCAAGATACCGTCCCACTACACTGCTCCCCGGGCACTGTTAGTATGGAGGGTCACAGGATCAAGTCCAGGCCCAGGTACCACTGAGGTAACCTTGAGCAAGGTACTGTCCGGCTACACTGGGGGCTGTTGATAGTTGGCCACTGCTCCACGTGTTGATGGGTTAAATGCAAAGGCCACATTTTGCTGGGGTGTGCTTTGTGTAAAGGGGTGTGTTCACGATGACAAATAGTCACTCTCACTTCCATGACCCAATCAAGCCTGTGCCCGAGAAAAAAAAAATGTTTTGTAAAAAATGAAAATTTGACAAGGCAGAAGACAAGTAAATGGAGCAGCTTGGCAACATCTGGGTCCCAAAAACCCAGAAAGACCTCCCAGCTTTAAACGGACATCTGATCATTCATGACCAGCGCCGGGCTAATCTGGGATTTACTTCTCCCATACGCAGCGCGATTACCAGATCCATGATTGAACAAGGACCGCTGTAATGATGTGAACAGGCGACTGTGGTTGTGGGTTTGTTTGCGGGCTCTTCAGAGTACCATGCCTGCGGTTTCCAGCTGTATGGCCGACAGTAAAAACTGGGAGAGGGCGACAGGAGGGAAGTACACGGACGGCTCGGTGGGTGAGGGAGTGAGAGAGTGAGGGAGGGGGGAGAGAGGGGATGGGAGGGCACGTACACTGCCTACAAATCACACACTGCAATCACAAACTCTCTGGGGCTACGTGTTCTCTTCAGTTTCCGCTCATTCTCGCCGACTTAAGTGCGAGCGGAGCCGCGGCTCGTCGTGTGGAGCAACTTCCAGCAGGGAGTCGGCGCCTACCGCTACACCACGCCACTTCTGACCGACTTGTCCTCCCTTCAGCACGGGCAGCGAGCCGAGTCGAGCCGCGCTGAGGGAAGAAAACCTGGAGAAATAGTCCTTTCTCTGTAAAATCCCCTCCGGCTTCCACGCAAGGCTTTGTGCAATCAGAAGAGTCCGCGGGCAGGGAGGAAAAATATATTTTTTCCACCGGTAGTTTTATTCTTCATCCTCTGCTGTTCTGGAAGCACGAGGGGAGTTGTTTTTTGTGGACAATGTAGCGATTGAGCTTCGAGCCTAAATGGCTTCTCTGGGTTTAGCGGTATGTGGTAGTGCCGAGGTGCAACGACCGAATCGGTTTATCGAAGCGACTAGAGGATTTTGGACGAATGCGACTGAAAGCCCGACATCTGAGCCGATCAACTTGAGGTAACGGAAATAAAAATCTCGCTGGTTGATGCGCCGTTTTCCTGGTCGTTTTTGAAGCTCTTGGAAGTCAATTTATGCCTAGAAGTTGTGCTCACGTGTTTGGTTTCCTGCTTTATTGCCCATTGTCATATGCACTTTCTAATTAACAAACACAAGAAACAACTTTAACCTGAAGCTCTTCATTCATCACTGCTAACCCACTGACGTTTTAAAGCAGTTTGCATTGATCACATGAAACATTTTCTGTAAAACTTTGGACAAAATTGATCTGAGCCGTATAAAAAATATAACCATACGCAGTGTAATGTCTATAACGGTTAATCCTAGTCTATGACCATGGCTTGGACCAGGCGGCAGCAGGTCCCCCAATATTAATGCCAGTGCACTACCTTTCATCACACCTGGGGACATTTGTAATCAGTGATTAATGTTGTGAAGGGCTGTGCAATTAATCAATTTGCTGTCCAATTACGATTTTGGATTCCCATGATTATGAATAAACAAGATTAAGTCAAGATTAAACAATTTAGTTTTGCAACAACTCTCTCACTTTCTTGTTTTACTCCTTGATTCCATTGGGTTTTTCCAAATTCTTGGGTTTTTCTGAGCTGATCGGGGTCTAGTAGTGGCACTAGTTTTTTCATTTGAATTCTATTTTAAGTTTACGAAAATGAATGTTCAATTGATGGATTTTTTAAAGTCCAATAAATGAGCAATTGTGTAACATGATCATGATCTCAATATTGACCAAAATATTTGTAAATATGATTTTTGCACTAATCGAGTAGCTCTAGAAGGTGTCTGACCTACAGCACTTCAGTACCGGGGATTGTGCTCATGTTCTTCAAATAGGCACTCTGCTGTTTTCAACAAGTGCAGACGGACATGTCAAAAGGCTCTGTTTGAAGGAAAGTGGTGCAGTTTAAAATCCTCTTAAAAGGTCAGTAATGATTATTTATTTAAACATTAAGCCATCCCACTTGAGGCTAGTCTTTTGTTCTCTATAGACGTGGAAACCATCGAGGAATCTGTGGTTGGATAAAGGATGCAAGCTTACACACACAGACGCCCGTTCACCTGTGCACTTTCCAGGCCATTACTCATACTTATTCTAAAATAGGACGCATTGCCTGTTGGCACTGCTGCTTGGTAGGCACTGGATGATGAAGTCTAGTCATTATTGATGTGCCTGGAGGACAGACACGCTTGCATCCAAGTGTCTTCCCTCATATCCAAGTGAATTATGGGTTGACAATTGAGTCAGAAAGATGAGCCTCACCCTGACGAGTAAGCATGCAAGGTTTCAATGCGAAACACAGTGATTATCTGCCATGGTGTGAATGAGCAAGTGCTTTGCCCAGTGCCATGGCGTTTTGCGTTTGATAAGATATCCCACTTTAAACTTCAATCTTCTTAGGCGGCAGTGTTGGGGCCTGTTTCATTTCAGTGCTGGAAATCAGTTGCTGTAAAAGGAATTAAAAAAAAAAAAAAAAAAAAAAGTCAGAGCCTCTAGTTCTAATCAGATATTAGCAACGCAGACGCTCTTTTCATTCCACCGAGCGCTGAGAAGATTAATCATTCTAGGTCATTTACCAAACACATTTCGTTCATTTCCTCCACGCTAAGTATTAATGCATTTAATTTCTACAGTTCCCCAGCTATGAATACATTTCTATCTACTCCTATCTAGTGTTCTGAAATTCTGTGCTGTTTTTTTCCCCACCCAGCAGGTCTCTGGTGCTATTTGTCTCTCACTCATCTCTCGCCACGTCACTTTCGTCCTCCCTCACTGGGCTTATTTATGAACTATTACCATCATGCGCTAACACTTTATTAGGTCTGTAAAAAACCAAGGGAATGAATCATTGTCTCTGTCTCTCTCCTCATCTCATTCCCACTGTTGTAGTTCACTTTCCAGTGCACCCACTTCTTCATGTATGCCTCTGCACACACACCCCCACACAACCTTCCCCCTCAACCTGCACATTCAAATTCCATACCAGTCAGAGCCTGCTTTCAACAAGATTTTTCACAGTGTATGTCATCATTAAGAGACTTTAATTAATATCATAGCTTTACCGTTTTCCAATTTTGGATTCAAAAACGTTGTCCTTACTGCATTTCCAATGTTAATGATTTTTATATTAAAAAGCCATCGATCCCGTTGACACCCGTAGCAGATACAAGCTGCTCCGTGGACAGCTTTAAGATGACTGGCCTTTGAGCTCAATGGCCTGAAGAAGCATACATTCGATTTGATTGTAAAGCATGCAATCATTTTTCAACAGCAATCAATGGGATAGTTTTACGCTGTCCTTGGCAGAATTATTGCCTTAAAGAAGAATGTATGCATTCATACTGGACACAAGACAGCCTGATTATCAGTAGGTTGATGTCACTGTGAAATAGCTGCAGGTTTGAAGTGCGCCATGCGACCTTCCAATTCTTTAACACATTTGCACTGAAAGCATAAGGCATTTTTTTTAAGAGATAATGGCTTTACCAGTGCCTTTGAAAATCAAAATGACAGAACCATCATGAAGAAAACAAGCTTTGACGGCATGCCTGGCCTCACTTCAACATAATTAATAAATAATAAATAAGGTGGTGACACCATAACTAGTCTTTGAGCTCAATGGGCTGAGGAGTCCTCTGCAGAAAACTGCAAAATTGGAAAGATGGAAAGGGAGATGTATTAAAACTTTCATGACTTCGGATGAATTAGTAAGCGGGTCACCCCTTGGGAAACACACAGCAGATTTGGTATGGAGAAGCTTGTGCTCATGTAATTGCAGTGACTTAAGCAATGTAACTAGATGCCTAAAGAACAACAAGTATCAAACAGCAAATATGCAAAGTTCCACTTGGGGGAGCTTACATAATCTATAACTAGACCTTCTAGCAAAACACCACTTGAGGTTAAAACGGAACACAAAAAACTTTAATCTCCTTTGGTTGTACCAAGGATAACACAAATCATATTATATATGGAAAATCACACATATCTCTGTAGGCTACATTTTAGAGTGTGATAAAATGGACAGTCCACTGAAACAGCAAAGCTAGGCAGACCTGCAAACATTTCACATCAAAGACCACATGCATAACTGGTTTGCCAACACCTTCATTCTGCAGATCAATAGACAGAACGCTGCTGTGCCTCTGTTTAAACACTGCAGGATGATAAACGTGGCCACAGGGAGAATGTAAATTGTCCATTGTTGAATTACAGATGATGTAATTACTGAAACATGCACTATTCATAAGGAAAGCTATTGTTTGGTAAATCTGTGCAATCAACGTTTAACCTTTTATTTTTTTAAGCCGAGATAAACCCCACACTGAAAGGGAGGGGGGGGCTTCATTCTCGGTATATTCTAATTTCATGCTAGAACTGATGATTAAGTATGCAGAGCCATACTCAAAAGTACGAAGTGTGTGACTTCCAAAAGTATCTCCGGACACTCTCCTTAATGAGCAACTGTACTCTAATGGTGCCCTTGTTTCTCCTTCTACATCAGGCATGTTGCCCTCGCCCCAGGTGTGCATGTCTACCCTGGTGACGGTGAGCACGATGGCAGTGGTTGACCTCTACCTGCTGGAGCAGAGCATGCTGGGGCCTCGAGGCAGTGGGAGACCGGCAGTGTGGCCATGTGTTGCAGTCGCTCTGGGAGACCTGTGCTTCCTGCTGGCACTGCGCTTCGTATCAGCTGGTGTGGTCCAAGAGGCGCGCTCGCCACGTCGTGGCTTTGCCAATGCACTTTGGTTTCTCTTCTTATCCCTGTTGCAGCTCAAGCTCTTCTTTGTTTGCCAGAACTATAGGCAGGAGAGGCGTCCGCCTGACCCACTAGCACGGAAGACCCTGACTTTACTGCTCTCTGTCTGCCTGCCCTCACTCTTCTTAATCTTGACAGGCGCAGACCACATGACCCCACTGCGCAGGAAGCAGGAAGTGAGGAGCAGGCTCCTGTGGGTGGTGGTGGACCTGCTGGACATTCTGGACCTGCAAGCTGGCCTGTGGGAGGCTCAAAGCAGTGTGGGAGTTCCTCTGTGGGTGGATGGTATTGTGTTTTTTTACTGCTACGTGCTGCTGCTGCTCCTGCCCTGTGTCTCACTCACGGAGCTGGGGGCGGCCGCCTTGCCAGGACTGAGAGGGCCTCGCAAGGAGGCTCTCTACCCCTGGCTCAGTCTCATCACCATAAATATCTTCACACTGGTGCTCCGGGGAGTGGGCATGTTGTGGTATAGGGACCCGAGGGTGTCCACTGTGTTTTTGGGAAAGAACCTGCTAGCTCTGGCCGTGAAGCTCAGCTCTGCCTGGGAGAGACGCAGGCAGGGGGGCGGAAGGGAGCAGGGAGCAGAGGCTGATCCAGGGCCAGGAAGCCAGAGTGTGGGGGCAGCTATGGAGCAGGGAGAAGAACAAGGACAAGGGCGCACATCTCCAGTGCCTCCTCCTTCTCGGTACCACTCCCTCTCACGTACTCATGGCCATGCTCAAGCCCTCTCCCACATGAGCCTAGACCCTGCTGAGACGTCCCTGGGACCTGCCTATATTTCCCATGAGCTCTAGAAAGGAAGAGTGGGAAGCATCCAACCATCAAATGGGGATGACCAACAAGACTGCAGATTGTGATCTGGGCAATGCTAGGAGTTACTCATCCTTTTGGCACACTTTGTAAAAAGGAGGATTGATGCATCCTGTTTTTGTGCGATCCACTGTTATATGAAGGGATAAATGGGGTTCAGATGAGTGAGAGAAATATTAACTAAGTGCCTTTTGTACAAGAGCAACAATTAAAACTAATGTTTCTCTCAATCCCTTTCATTATTTTAACCTGTACCGTGTACTGTGAAGCATGATCACCATTAGTACTTCTCTGTAATAAAATGTTTGGTAGACACATACCTCTTTCACATTATTTGCTCACTGACTTGTATGGTCATAGTCTAATAGACATAGATAGACACAGTCCTTGTGTCCAGTTTTACATAATAATACAAAGACTGCCAGGATGTCATTTACGTGATTCATTCAAATTGCAATTAGTGTTGTTGACCTTTAAAAACAGATTTATCTTCTCTCCTTTTGGGTAACTGGAAGTTTCACTGTTGAGCAAACACTGTCAGAGCATATGCCCATCACGGTCTGCATGCGTGGAACACCATTTTAATATACGAGAAAGGGCAAAAGGCAAATCTCTTGTAGCAAAAAAATGACACTGTGAGAGTTGATTCATTTTGAATCTCTCATTTATTGTCATTAAAGGGAGTACAGAGAGCAGCTCAAGTGCTCGTGGAATTATCGAACGAGCCTCCTGCATGTCTGGCCGTAATATCGGAAATGACAAGGCTTCAGAGGTGGCGACAGAGTGTGTCCTGGTCGGGGGGACAGACAGGGATTTTATTTGATCTCCATCAGCCATCACTAATGCACTCTGCACTCTCCTCCCTCCTAACTAAACCCATTAATTTTGCTATTAATTGAAAGTGAGAGTCATTTGTCAAAGGGCTAAGTGCTCAAGTGCAACCTCATACCTAACTTCATATGTGATTTACAGGAAGTATTTACAGGATTTATTAAAAGAAGGCAAGCCAGCCTGACAAATAATTTCAAGGGAGTGTGGCTATTCATTGACATTACGGAGACTTCACCCAAGAGCGCCTGTTCGCTTCAGAGGGATTTCAGAGAGATGAGCAGAGAGGGATGAGCCAGTCCTGGAGTCCATCTCTTCAGCTTTCATCTTTGCCTTATTCTCCATTTCAAATACATGCATTTTAGATGCACGACCCTGGCGGCAATTTTTAAGATTGCTTCCAAAAAAAAAAATGAGAGAAAAATTTCTGCTTCTTCCAGTGAAGTGATGGGCACAACATTTTCGCTCACGTAAACTCAGGCAAGGTCACAGCGAAAGTAGCACCTGTGCTAAACTATGTCTCACCCCTTCTTGCTTCTGTCTTTTGTTTCTGTCCTCCATCCGGCTATGCTAATTTCACTTTGGATCGTAATTATTCTCCTCCGCCAAAGCTGTCAGTTTCTCCTTCTTTTCTTGCGCTCCTTCTTTTATTTCACTCGTTTGTTTAAATTTGCCCCCCAGCCGACAGGCAGCCTACCTCTACTCCGCTTACTCTGTCAGGGCTGGTTAGGCAGAGGAGAGGAAAAATGAGGGAGGAAGAGAGGCGAAGATTAAAGGGCCAGTGCCTAAAGCCAAAAGGCTGCCGAGTGCAATTTATTTACAGTTTACTACACACATGCACACACACACACACTGTCATGCAGAGAGCAAAGAACGAGGACAAAGGCAAAAAAACAAAACAAAAAAAAAAACAAACAAACTGATGACCACATTTGAGAACACACACAGTTTAAACATATGGCATTGTCTTGCTTGACTGCTGCTCATTTCATGAGGCCTGAATAGCTTCCTTGAGCTGGAAAACACTTCAGTGGCCAGGCAGATGTGCCTTTACAGAGGAGCACTGACATCATTTATATTCATTAAGACAGGCAAGGGACTAATGGTATCATTATGGTTTCAATTACACTCTCGCTTACGAGGTGTTTTATACGTAAACTGATGTAAACTTGTGACGCAAATCCATGAAACAATATATTAGTTTCTTTGATGGGCAGGAAAAAAAGAAGCGCCTACCTGTCCCAGGATGGGGCCCAGTGGTGGCCCTGGAGCTGCCTGTCCAGATCGAACAATTGCTCTTATCACACCACCTGCATCCACCTTCTTCACTGCCTTGGCTGCCTTGGATATCTTGGACATTTTGCTTCGTGGGTGCTGGGCCTGCTTTGTTCCTGCCTCTCTGTCTCCCTGTTCAGGAAAGGTAATTATTAAGTTCTCTTTTAAGGCATTAAAAATTCAACACTCTACGATCAATATATGACCAGAAGCAAAAGGGGGCATTGCACACAAACCCCTAGACAGCGCAGGCTTTGGAGTGCATGTTTGTTATCTGGACCTACTCACAATGAAAATGATTGTGAGGCAAATAGCAGAGAAACCTTTGGGCCTGAGAGATAATGATAGAAAAGCACAGGTGTGTGTGGTCGAGGGTCGCTCTAGTGAATTCACCAGTCCCTACTGATCCATTACGTGCAGCTAGCGCAGCAGGCCCAGTTCAGTACAGGTCAACGTAGCTTGGACGACAGCCATAAGACATATGTGATAGTTACTGCAAGGCTTGAATAGTACTAAAATGAGAAAGATGCACAAGGGCATGTGAAGTGGGGGTGTAATGCCTGGGGGGGTTCATTCAACACTGAATTCAATTAACAAATTCGATCAATTAGTTGGAGTAGTTCAATAGTCTGAACTTCTGTTCCTGTAGGACTCATAAAAACACCCTCCATAAGCTCCTTACACAAAGACTAATGGGCTACATATTTGCGTAACCTACACAGAACAGTGATTCTGTAAACAGGCTAACGGGATAAAAAATCCACTGAGCGTCTTAAACAGCCTTTAATCAGTCACAGCATGATCACGTTAATGCAATACAAAGTGCTTATAAGAACCAATGGAATATTTCACCCAATAAATGGTGAGGGAGCACTTCAAGGCGAGGCTGAAAATTGCTTAAGTAATTAAAATGGCCTTTTGTCACAGCTTCTGTATCACAGCCTATTTACCTACATGAACCTGATTTGAACACTGCAGGGGAATAACAACGGCTTCTCAGGAATAGGAAGGTGAACTCAGGTCGGCTTTAAAGCTTCCTCTCAGACCTGTGCACACAAAGGAAGGGACACAAGCAAGCAAATCTCTTCAAAAGCAACGAGGCAGCGCAAGCACCTTACATTGCAGAGTACACTGGCACAAGGACCTGCAGGTTCTTGCAGGTTTAATGTATGTGGTGTTTACTGCAGGAATGCGTTTGCTGAAAATCTCCTCATTGGGCTTCCTTTGAAATGCTGGGCACGTAGAGTGCTTTATTTTCATTCGTTTTTACGCTGCTCTCCTAACGCATTTGCACTCTTTAAGAAGCATGTTGCAGTTTGAATCAATTTACGAGTCAGTCAGAGAGTGAAAGCCCGCTGGCAGCCCTCCAGTCCTGCAAGGACCGGGGGGGTGCGGTTGAGGGGTAAGCTCAATCACTATATAATATTCAGAACTTGAAGAGTCAAATCACTGGTCTCATAGGTGGAATGAGGCAGTTTATACAGGGGTGGGGATAATTTTTGCCAATTTAAGGTATGGTTTTCCAGGCCCAAGCAGTTCCAGTACTCATTTTTAAACAGGCGTACAACAAATTTCCTTCTCATTAATGTGGTTCTGTTGATGGAATGGGGATTTACACAGTAGGGCTGTGTGATATGGACAAAATATCAGTTTTGCGATTATAGTGCTACATATTGTGATTGTGATGTTTTACGATATAAAGATATAAAATGCTTATGTAAATACTGTTCACAGCTTCACAAGGTATGTTCACAGCCCCCATCCATACAGTCCATATATGGAAACTAAACTTTAAAAACTTCTATATCTATCTCCTTATTTAGTCTACAACAGTTTAGCCCCACCCCTTCACATGGACCTTCTAAAAAGTTCTGAGACTGGTTAGAGGCTCATTTGCATATTGCAGCCTTCTGCGATATCAGTACTATAGACTGATATTGTGATAACTATGTACAGATCATACATTGCACAGCCCAATGCATGACAAAAAAAAAGAGAGAGAAAAGAGGGACCAACAACACTGAATGAGTGCAACTGTACTTGAACGTTTGGCAAGACTTTACTGTGCTGCTTGCTGCTTTGAAGCACTTCTCCTGTAGTGGGACAAGTTGTGACAGAAGAAGAAAAGTGCTAAAATCATTCTGTTTATCAATTCTGTTTATTCTTATGCCTCACACAGTGCGGTGGAAAAATGTTTAAATGTCAGGTGAGTAATTTCAGGATGCTGGAGAAAAGAGCTACTAAAGCTGTGTCTAAACAAAATAAATGGTGAATAAAGGACACTTCTAATGCAAAAAAGGCAATTAAGTTGTAATTGTGTAATTTTGTGTAACCTTTTCAAAATAAAGACACAGTAGTTAGCCCGAGCAATGTGTGACACACAGAGAACAAAAATTAGATGCAGTTTTGAGGACTTTCCTGAAGACTGCTACTTTAATGGCAGGTTTGGTTAATAATATGCACATATTCAGCCATTAATAAAGCAGGCTGGGGAGTTTCACTTTTTGAATACCAACGACACTGGACTTCATCTAAAACCTGATTATATTTTTGCTGTTACAGTTTAGCTTATTGTGGAGATTATCATATTCCCTGCGTAATAAGCCTTGCATATAACGTGCAAAGCCAATTTCCTGTACCTTTACTGTAAACGAAGGATGGAAAATAACATCAAACTGTTAATATTCTTTTGATCTTTTGATCATGGTGCAGTTTTTCACCTGTGTGACAGGTATGGAAAGGGAAGTTATGATCTGATTCACACTGAAAAACAAAGGCAGTGTAATGAGAATGATGAATAATTCAGGCCTGAATATGTTTTTATGCGCTCATTCATTTATCCATTTGTTTGTTTACAAATGGCTTCACTGAAAAGATGTTTGCAACATGTGTCATGGCCAGTATTCAGTAAATCTTGCAAAAGAAGCAAATAAACAGCCTAATCACGTGGTTAATTGTATTCCCAGTTCAGGATTATAAGCCTTTTTAGATTGAAATAAGGAGTGCCTAAATGACTCCAAGGCATTAACATTGGTAACTGATACTTGATTTATAAGCTCGGAGACTAAAAATGACAAAGACATTTTATGGAGTGATTTAAGGAGCTCAAAATCAGTCCCACTGCACCTATTCATTTGCATATATAGATTTACAACCTGGCATTTTGAAAGCCAGCCAGTTCATCCAGTTTGCCCCTCTATTGATAGGCCTATATTTATTTTAGGTTTGCGACAAATTGAACTTGCACACATGGGAAAACAGCTTTGTACTGACACAAGAATAACCAATTTGCAAGACACGCTGAGCAAGCAATTTGTGCTTTTATATAAAATAGGCTGAATCAAGAAAATAAATGAAGGAAGTATACTAAAATAGGCTATTCATGCATCACAGAAAGAGTTCTTGTAGTACAATTACTATGTGTACAATTATATTAATGATGCAGGATGTACAAAAGCAAGCTGAACAGTGCACAGAATGTACTGAAAACACAATGTGGAAGCTTGTACTTTTGTAGCAGCTGAACAAAGGCGGCACAAAACAATCCTGCTGCAGAACTGAAAACTGCTTAAGAAACTACAGCTACAGTAAAGCAATAATTTACACACAGATTTCTTACCTTCTACTGCTGCTCTAACAGAAAAGGTATTTCACTGTAAAGAGAAAGGATGTAAGACTTGCTCTTAATTGTTAAGAAATTAATTTCTAATAAATTAAGGAGGTATTTATTTCATTATAGCATTTTTTTAAAATCTAGTTTTTTTAACAATCTACTGATATTTAAAACTATATGTCTTGTTCAGATGTCTCATGTTTCATGGAAACCACTGACAGTGATTAAATCTAGGCATGTGGTTGCATTCCATAAGTGTTTTTTGTGGATGGAGAGGGGGACAGGCTTATGCTCTGTACTCATTCCCATTTAAACAACTGGCCTCGTTTCTGAAATTTTCAGATTTTTTTTAGAGGTTGGAATTGGTTTGAGCCAAGCCAATATGTGTAGGCACAACCACTCCTTTATTTTGCTGGATCAGAAAATATGTTGTGTGCCTTGTGGTATTGAACTGAATTGAGAATCTTGTGCATAGTTACACAACTAGAAGAATCAGCCATAAAATCACAATTTGAGATGACAGCAGCAGTCTAAGAGATCAAACACACAGGTCAGCTATAACATTCAAACCAGCTGCCTAATACTGTGAAGGTATCCCCTTGTGCCGGCAAAACACCTGGGACCTCACTACACAAGACCACTGAGAGTGCTGTGGTATCTGGCACCAAGATGCCAATAGAGATTCTTAAAGTCCTGTAAACTATGAGGTCTAGTTCTTATTTTCAGCATAGGACATATCACTCTGACTGGTCTGCAGATATGCTGATCCATACACAATACGCAGCGATGAGCTGTGTGTTCTGACATCTCTTGATCATAGTCAGCAATTATGTTTCAGCAATTTATGCTACAGCAGGTCTTCTGAAAAATCAGACCAAACAGTTCAGTCTGCTGTCCCCACATCCTTCAATTAGACTTCGGTAGGTACCAACCACAGCATACTGGGAACAACCCACAACACCTGCCATTGTAGAGATGCTCTGACTCAGTCTAGCTGCAACAATATGGCCCTTTTCAGTCACTCACATCTTTACATTTGCCCATTATTCCTGATTCTAACACATCAGCTTAAAAAACTGTCTGTTTACATGCTGTCTAATATATCTCACCACCTGACAGGTGCCACTGTAACAAGATAATCAATATTATTGACTTCACCTGCAGCCCTTCCTCTAGAATTTTATTTAGCATCAAGGGGAAGGTTTTGTTATGCCTGGGTGGTGCACATGCAGAGTACAGTGAAATGCACTGAATTGTGAAATGCATGGTATGGTGTAATGCTGAATACCTATCAGGATCAATATGGTACAATCATGGTTTGAACCTTGTCTTGTCTACATATTTTAAGTCCCAGCCTGATAGTCTGTGCTTAGTTCTTGTTCCATCCTCTCCTCCTCCTTCTGCTCTCCTGTTCCACTCGCCTCCACTAACCCCATGCTGATCTGACAACTGAAACCCTACCACCCCTACAAAATGTATATACTGGAAACACAGACATCAGTTGTTCTGAAATGTTGTCTCTGTATTTCAGCATACCTGACTTAAACTTAAATAATGAGCCAAAAAACAGGAAGCCATTCTGAGACAACTAAATAACTGGACTTATCTTGTCTCCCACTAGTCTGTACTTCTACAGATCAGAACATACAGGAGAGTTACTGCTCCCCAGGTGCATCAATAAGCTTTGGGTGGCCATTATCTGATTGTAGTTTTGGTACATACAAACACTGCAAGTGTCAGTGGTATGGTGCGACTGGTGGTATCCTAGCTAGTTGGTGGAACTGGAGATTACTAAAATGGCCAAAAAAACCCCCCAAACTCTTGCTATTTTTATGTTTATTTTAATATTTGAAAATCATGACCCCATTAGGAGGTCTGCAACCTTTTGCACTAAATAAATTATATGTACATTATGTGAGAATGTTTTGGAGAATTCTTACCCTTTACATTACCCAAAATGTGGTTTAGATTTGTGACATGGTTATGAATTTTTTAAAGAAACACTAAAAATGGCTTCGGAAGACAAATTTGCATTTTTGGATTCTTTGGATGGTGGATATTAGCTGCAGGGCTTTAAAATGGAAAGACCCTGACTTAGCATAGTTAAATCTCCCTTCTAGCCTTGAAGCAGGACCCTCCAGGAAAGATTATTGAACTTTATATTTTAAAGTTCACCATTGCTGAAACCAGACTGCACCAGTGGGGTGGGGTGAGGGGGTTGGATGGGGGCATGGGGCTCAGACAAAGAAGTCTAGTTGTCATTGCAAATTTTTCCCATTTTCTGGGGTTGGGAGGCTGCGGGGCACCCAAACATTTGCCTGGTTTGCCTTTCCTGGTGGTGTGCCCTTAGTTCATGGATGAAAGTGACCACCTGCCACTTAAATGTCACTGTGAAGGTTATACATTACAACAGTGCCATAAAACAGTATTTTGTGAATTTGGTGCTCTTAATCCCTACTGTGATTGTTACTGTCTAGCATTCATGAGCCATAGAGCTCACAGTAATTTTAGAATTCAGAAAGCATGCTGATGTATTAGCATTCTGTCTAATATGACAAACAACCTGAAGTTGCATATTGATAGTGGCAAGGGTCAGTCAGGCAGCCAAAAAAGCAACTATTTAAGGTAAAGTTTGTGAAATCTTTTTAAAGAGCCGTATCACCACTGCCTCAATTTTAACATTCCTTAACTATCTGGAACAAAGCCAATTAAAACAATATTCCTGCGTCAAAAAGCATTCATTTAAAAGCAAACACAGTAACACGGTTTTGCATTCATCCATTTAAGATCAGTCAAGACACTCTAAAATGAGAAATGCAGGCAAGTAATGGAATTAAAAGGGAGAAGTCAGGCATAATGTTAATGTCTGGTATCAGTGATGTGGAAAATACTGGTCCACCAAATCTGAATTACAATTACTTCTGGACCTGCATATGAAACAATTCGATATTAGCATTGCATGGATCCATGGATTTTTTTATTGCTGACTTTGATTTCTTTATGGCCAAGTTGGTTGACTGTGCATTTTTATTAGCTTATAGCTCTATAGCTCATTTGTTTATTATTTGTTCATCATTTGTTATTTTAAAATATCAAGCACAGTCCTTAAACTTTGCAAGTAAAATGAACCAACTGATATGAAACATATTCCAAACAGAGGACAGTGACTTTTTGACTGAGCATACAGTGCAGTATGGCAGAGAATGAACTAATGCCCATATGCCAGGAGTCAGAAACTGCATGTTTATAGAGGAATCAGCCCTAAAACATAGTAAACACACTGTACAAATGAATGGGTCTTTATTTATCAACCAGCCTGGAAGACTGCTAAATGAATGACCTGTCTGCTCAAAAAGATTTTCATTATGCTAGAGAACAAAAAGGGCTGATTACAAAGAGAATATTTCTACATGAAATCGACTACTTAATGAAATGTTAATGATATAATAAAATAAAAACATAGTAAACTCTCTGGAGAGGGAAAAGGCCTCAGGGCTGCTATGAAAGAGTATGCCTTGCATAACAATTGTAGTTTTAGATATTACAATATCAACTAAAGCCATTTTTTAAAATTCAAAGTAGATGGCAAAAACATGAGAAACAGTGTCAACATTTTTTAAATAATGCTGATTGTGTGTTTAAAGTGATATCAGACAATCCTAATTGTGCACCTGTTATAGCATGTTTGTTTATAGTGTAAAAACAACAACAAGACTATTGACAAACAACAAGAACTTGCCATGACACAGATGAAGAAAAACAGAGTACAGCACTGGCCTTTACATACATCCAGCTTTAGTCCTGAGTACTTAGAGTGGAATAAATTCAACCTTCCACACTGAGACTGTGATCTTTTACTTTTTTTTGCAAAAATGTCTTGCAATTAAATAATAACAAATAATCTTAGAATTAATATTTAGCATATATGTCCATGGTTGAAACTATTTGGAGGGATAGAACTAAAGTGTATACATACAGGATAGCTAAAGTGTTGGCACTGCCAGCCTATTTCGTACCCTTATTTTCTAGTGTCTGTAAGCATTAGCAGAAGTATACGTTTCCATTTCGAACACACACACACACACACACACACACACACACACACACACACACACACACACACAAAACACAAAATACTATTTCTGAAGACCCCTTTAGTTAGCTTTCTAAAGCATGTCTGTTTCTAATGTGCACAATGCTCCTCTTTAAGTGCATGCATGTTTTGAACATAGCTGCACTGTAAGGGATAGTTTCATATTGGGGTCAATGACATGACTAACGTTTTTGAGTCCATGTGGATAAGGGAAATTTAAAAAATAAATGTACAAATTACCTGCATACTTTCTTGTTTTGAGGACCTAGTGTAAAAAATCTGCTTGTAATATTTTTTGAACAACTATTTGGGAGACCATAGCAAAACTTTCCTATGTCGTTTAACTGTAAAAACAACTCAAATAAATAAAAGCTTACAAAATGTGAAATTCTCCATAAATCACCTACATCTACTTTGGCATAGTTTTAAATTAATATTTAAATATTTAATACTACATAAAAGAAAAAAAACAGTTGTTCTGAATATATGGAATTAATTTGCGGGAGGATGTCAAGTCAACTTCCTTAATGTCATTGTGGTACAAATACCAGTCAGTGAGCCATTATGGTTAACATTGTACAAAAAGACCATCTGACAGAACATTACAGCACAGAGAAGGATCCCTGATTACCCAAACTGCTGCAGGCCAAGGAAAGCAAGTCCTTTCTTTAATAATTAAATATTTTCAGCGTGTAGTCAGGTTTGGTGAATCCTTTCAGTTCAAGGAAACTTACAGCTTTAAAAGAGTTTAAAAGACCTAATAGGGACCTAATAATTATAGAGCTGTAGTACTTCATATCAACCCATTTCCAAAGCCCAGATATTCGTACCAAAAAAATAAGATCAGTGTATTAGTGCAGAAGAGAATGCTGAGAAAACTTCTCAGCATCATGGACAATCCGTCCCACCCCATGCATGCCAAACTGTTTGGTCTCCACAGCACACACAGTAAAAGACTCATTGCTCCAAGGTGCAGAACTGAGCGCTACAGCAGATCTTTTCTTCCTTGGCCATCAGACTGTAAAACTCTCTTTTCTGCTTGAAGGACATTTAGTAGTAGCTATAGCATCTATAAATGCAATAGAGGCACAACACTGGTCCAACAACATCCCATATGTTCTTGTTTCAGGTTTATTACAGTACTATTCATAACCTACTGATTCTACTCCACCTCCATCAGATCTTTATTATTACTATTATTAATCACTACCTCACTTTTGGTCTGTTTGCACATCTGTCCTGCTGTACATATAGGGCACATAGTTATATATTCATACTATGAATAGACATGAATGTACATATTTGCACAGATTTAATAAGTTAAACTGTTCTATATCTGCACTTTATGTGGCTGCTTTATTTTATTTTTAATTTTAACTATAGTATTTCTGCTTCTGTTTTCACCCTGTTTTGCACAGTTTTGTCTTTGTTGCACTAGGCATGTAAAAGGCACAGGAATTTCCCTTAGGGTTAATAAGGTTTTTATCTTAGCTTAATTGTTACCTTTTGTGATCGTCTGGTAACAATTACTGGATTATCTTTCCTTAATTGAAAGTGACTATTTGTCATTGTGAACACACTGAAGCACCACAACAAAATGTGACCTGTGCATTTAACCCATCATATGTGCACACGTGGAGCAGTGGGCAGCTATCAACAGTGTCTGGGGGGCAGTGCAGTGGGATGGTATCTTGCTCAAGAGAACCTCGGTAGTGCCTGGGCTGGGGCTGGGACTCGAACCTGCGACCTTCAGGTCCCAAAGGCAGCATCCTAACCAGTAGTTCACCACTGCCCAAATCTTACCCAGTCTATGTAATTTTAGCACTCTAAGAAAGAAAATAAGGGGGACATTTTTACTTTAAAAATTCAAGTGAAAACTTTCCCCTTATTTTCTGGCAGAACAGTGAAGTGCATGATTGCTGTTTCCCAGTGTTACATCAAAGTTCTTCCCTGATTAAAAGAAAAGGGGGTTGTGTTCATAAATATGTGACTGGACACACTGGAACACTTTGTAGCACTCACGCCTGTGTTGCTCTGTGCAGCTCTAATTCTTGATTGTTTCCTGTATCTTGGAAGTCGCTTTGAATTAAATCATCAATCAGAATAATAAATCTAAATGCATATGTATATAAATATGCAAGGTTGTGAAACAGCTATTATCGAACATTACTAACTGTTTAACATAGACAGACACACAGAGACTACACCTGATACGCAGTGCTGCTGTTGACCATGTAGCAGAATATGACATTAGTGGCACAACACGGGCAAATAACAGCACAGAGGGAGCGTCAGAGTCATTTATCCCGGTGCGGGTGAGCATCTCAGTAACAGAGACTGTGCGCGTTATTGTGGGAAAATGCAGTAACATTGTGATTACCTGGCAGGGCGTCTTCTGTATTCACACAAACACGAGAAGACCTTCACGTCCACTACCTTACTACTCAGGCCATGTGCGCTGCCATGTTGCCAGACTGTTGACGCTGTGTTGCGCTGCAATACGTGCGAGACACCGCCCCCTATTAGCAGGAGGAGAAACTGCCGCGTGTTGGTTCATACAGTTTCTCCAAAATTTCCTGAAGATCGGGACAGATTCACTGCTTCCAAACCCATTAAACGTTCAGCGATCTACAGTTAGAACCGCGTGGAAAATCAGATGCTTGTGAGTTTAATTATGAAGTGTTTCGAAGCCGTCGAGGCGTATTACTGTGAATGAACACCGGGGGGCGATATTACTTCTCCACACTCGCCACTCCCAACTAGTCGCATGAGGATTTCGTCATGAACGCTGCGCCCACGTTTTGTCTGCATGGCTAAGGAGTGAAATCAGCGAAATCAGCGGGATTTATTTATAACAGCCCGGTTTCTTTGTGGTTTACAGCGACCGTTGGAATGGCAGAAGCGATACAAAGGAAATTGCAGTCGGAACTGGAGAAATACCAGCAGATGCAAAAAGGTAGCTATGGGTAAAAGCGTAGATCCAGTTTCCTTTCCGCAGTCCGCTCCCATAAAAGGGCTGGTGTGTCAACGCGGTCAGTTTCCTAACGGCCCAGGGTCTGTGATCGACTGTTGAGTTAGATGGTAGATAATAAGACCCTCCTATTGGCCTTAAGCAGGTATTCTCAAATCCAGATTCCTGTCCTTGATTTTGTAATCGCCAGTAGATGTGACTCTAGGCGACCAGTCAATTATATCAACAGCTCAGTAACTACTGCTGATTCCAAAATCCAGGAGTGGAATATGGATTCAAGGTCCAGATTTAAGATCCTCTGGCCTGAAGTTATGTGTATATGTATATGGTTGCCGTTATGTCATGCTACTTACAGAAACTGTCCCCTGAGCCACGGAGCCCACAGACAAGGCCGTGGAAACACCTGTATTCCTTACAGAAACAGAGAAAGCAACACCATGCAGTGCTCTCATGAGCGCCTCTACTGTTAAACCACACATCTGCCAAACATTTACACTAAGAATTATTACACGTTTGGTCATATGTTTACATCGTGAAAAAAGTTGTGATCTTAGTTCATTTTTAATTCTGGAGGCGGAGGCAAATGCGTTACACTGACAGTCTATACTGTTACTGATTTACACTGTATTGATAGTATATCGATACTCTACAGAAAAACCGCTTAAAGCCACTTGGTTTACAATACAAATGCTGTTTAATTTCACAGTTTAGAGTTTACCAACACTATACTGTTATTGACATTTTATGTTTCATAATTTAATTTACTGTTTTACATTAGTCATTGTTCTTTCAGATCACATGTACTTAAGCTACTGGTATAATCTTGAGTTTGTGATCTGTTATTTCTATTGTCAAATGCACTGTGATGTCTGTTCTGCACTTCATGATTGTCTTGTGCTGTTACATGTTGCACCATCTTAACCTTACTGTATGCTTGCATATGGATGGCTTTCTGAATCTGGAAGATTGCAAATGTTAGGGATGGCTGATGTAAAATGGTGTATGCTTTCAAAAAAATATGTATGGTTATACTCTAAGATGGTTGTATACTCATTTTTTATGTATTTGCCATCATAATATCCATGTAGTACTGTCTTATTACTGTAATATAATAATTGTCTATAGTGTGTATTATATGTTAGTATTAATGTTCTAAATTTACTATAAGGTCTATAGGAAATTCCTATAGGATTACTGTAGGTCTGGCTCATTCTGAATTATTTTATATTGTTTACACTGTTGGCAGTACAATGGACATATAAGCATTTGTGATGATCTCTTGTGTGGGTCACATTGCAGATGTCACTAAAAGCATGTCAGCCCGACAGAAACTTGAGGCTCAGCTGACCGAGAATAACATAGTTAAAGAGGTAAGAACAATTAACCCGAAATCATTTTGAACCTGGCCCTGGTTTTGCCTGGAATACTGTTGCTTAAAGGTTATAAGGCCATGTGTTGTGTCAACTTTGTTTCTCAGGAGCTGGACTTGTTGGATAGCCAGAATACAGTTTACAAGCTTATTGGACCAGTACTGGTGAAACAAGATCTAGATGAAGCCAAGGCAACAGTGACCAAAAGGCTGGAGTATATTAATGGTGAAATGTAAGTGTGAAAAGTAGAAACAATGGAATGCAGTTTATTGCATTATCACATTATAGCTGCAGTTATAAAATCTGTCTGAATTAGAGACAGAAATGCAGTTATTCATGTATCATGTTGTGTTATAAAGCTGCAAAAACTGGTTGCTTTGAGCTTTTCTTCTGTTGTAGACTGTGGGCTGAAAATATTTTTGATTTGAGATTAATCATTTACAATACTGTGTACTTTATAAACCAGCCTAATTAGTGTCTGGATAAATGCTTTTTTTTCAGCCAACGCTATGAAACATTACTGAAAGACATGGAACGAAAATCCGAACAACATCGTGAAGTCCTGGCCAGCCTGCAGCAGGAATACCAGCGTGCCCAAGGCCTTCAAGCTGGAAAAGCTTGATGGATAAATGGATTATGAATATGCCCTTACATTGAGTAATGCCTGGTCCTTTTTGTGCTATCACTCTACCCATCCTTACAGACTGATGCTTATTCACCATTTAACTAAAGAGAATGCTTGTTTTTTGTTTGTCAATATTGTGAATAAAATTTTGTTTACTCATGCTGGCCCTTCAATCCTCACATGTATATTTTAGTTTCATTTTGTACAAAATGGCAAATTTAGTCAGAAATGAAATGGTAGCTTAGGACTGCAGATCCTGTTTCTCACAACTTGCTGCAGGATTTTTCACAAATAATTTGGCATGATCTCACTTTTAACAATTTGGAACTTTTATTAGATTGAATTAATTAGAATTTCTAAGGTAGTTAGTAATTGATGTTTTGGAGAAAAACATTTTTAAATGATTGATTCTCTTTAAGTACCCCTTTTCTCCATAAATGTAGTGATAGATCAAAATAACAGCTGTTGTTATTGCCTTTCACTAATCGTTCTAAGACATACAGCATTTTTGAAGGGCACTGTCACTTAAATGTAAATGAGTGTAACTGCTTTATGAATACTAATAAGGCCTTAGACTAAGCTGGAATTTTAACTATGTTCAAGGAAACACTGAAAATAGTGCTTTTAGTATTTTTCCTGTCCAAAACAAATTGTCATTTTATTAACTTTTCATTATTTTTCTAAAAAGCCCAATATAAAAGATAATAAAACTGAACAAAAAAATAGAAAATTAGCCACCATTTTCCATTGTTACTTGGAGGCAATGTGTTTCCTTAGCATGCGATGCTTTAAGTTGATATCAGATTCAAGAATGACAAAATCACTGTTGCTTGTAGTCAGGTTGAAGATTTGAATATATATGAATATTACGAAATTACGCTTTTAAACATTTTCTTGATTTTGAAAGCATGTATAACACCATCAGCAGACTTGAGGCAGTGTATCTCCTTAAAGCAATGCCTATCTCAATAGGATTCTGGAAAGATGCTCAGATGGTGATGCCTGTATAAATTTATGCCTTATGCTTTCTCATAATTAGTCATAGCTAACTGGGGATGCACTGAGGTTTGAACTACATGGAAGTCATAATAAAACTTGGAAAAAAGTTTAAATACTGTGAGGCTTATGTGAATGTGGTAGAACTGTATTTCCAGTACTGGTGCAGAGTCCCCCTGGCATGCACATTTTTTTTTTTTTTTTCCTTGCATCAGATCATGGACTAATCATTTAATTACAAACCCTATTTTCAGAAACGCTGATACACACACACACAAACACATATATATGTATAATTTATAAAAGGCTGTAAAAGCAAATAATATATTACATTTTGCTTGATACAAGCAAGACTTCAGCTACTCAACAATCAGTAGTGGTGGATGTCTAATTCTGTTCTGTTCTTCATGAAGCTCCATACATGTTCAAAAAGAGATACATTTGGACTTCTGGCAGGCCTACAAAGTGTCTACAAAATGACTGTTATAGCTTGTGCAGACTGATATCTGGCATGTTTTGTTAAAATAACTATGGAGTTCCTGGGAAAAGATACCACATTGATGGCAGAATGTGTCTCTCTAACATCCCAAACTATGCCTTTCTATCAGTGGGACCTTCACATGCTGTGTTGCTGATGTGTTGCTGATTTCTCTGGATTCCCTGAATCTTTATAATCTAATGTACTATAGATAATGAAATACCTAAATTCTTCATAATCGCATATTGAGAAATGTTCTTTTTTTTGCATAAAGAGGTGAGCCATGACTAATCTTTGCTTGCAGAGACTGAACCTTTGGTGGATGCTCCTTTTATACCCAATCATGATCCTCTCACCTGCTACCAGTTCATATGCTTATTGTGGAATGTTTCTAACTGAAATTTTGAACGTTGAGACTGAAATTTTCTAGTTCAAGGGAGAAATTTTCAATGTTTTCACTGATCAACTTAAATATGGGAATATAAACACCTTTAGAATTTGATGCCTGCAACACACATAAATAACATTGTGACAGAGCAAAATATGACTGAAAACATTATAGAATATAAAGTATATTAAATAATAAGTTAAACAATTTGAAAACATCCCACAATAAGCAGGCCAGCTGGTAACAGAAGATGAATGATGGGGTATAAAAAGTGCATCCTCCAAAGGTTCAGTCTCTGCAAGCTGACATGCGTCGTGGCTACAGTACATAACACTGTGAAAAGACTTAGGGAATCCTCAGTGATCATATCCAATGCTACATATGCCTTAGGCCAGCATGCAACACAGAAGTAAGCCCTGCTCTATCTCACGTTCTCAGCAAGGTCTTCTGAGTAATTGTGAATTCAAAAGAATATAGCCTACACATTGGCACACATTCACATTTTGTCGACCATCTCTGCAGTGAAGTGACACCTGTGCAAGTTTCCCCTGGATTTAAGCCACGTGTGGTGAAGCGGGCTGTGTTTGTCTAATGACGAGGGCAGGCGAGCGGCGCATGGGGCAGCTGTTCACATAGCTAAGGCATTCAGTGTGTGTGTGTGTGAGAGAGTGTGTTAATGCCTCTCCCCCACCCCCATGCACCAGGCCATTAGACGCAGAATGAAGAGCTGACGAGGCAACATACGTTGGTATTGTGGACCCTCACCTCCAATTAATGTCCCGTGGAGGGGGGCTTGTCCCCCTTCATTTCCCACCCGCAGGGGATTAAACCGACATGAATAAAGGCATTTAAACCCTTTTTTTCTTCCAATAAGGGGGCAGCCTTTTAGATCAGTGTTCTTTCACAATCATCTAAGCTCAGCATCCTCAGCTGGAGCGAGAAGCATAAAGGGATTAACCGTTCATAAGAGCAGTGACGTGCCATGTTAATTAAACTGAACTTAAAATGTATCTCTTCTTCTCTGCTTTATACTGTCCTCACAGCCATGATACTCAAAATATTGTGCTCCTTAATAGAAATTCGTGTCATAGCATGACGTAGCTTGATAAGATAAGATAAACATTTATTAGTCTCACAAGTGAGACAATTGCATTGCTACGGCAGTACAAGAGTAATAGCAGCAGAAAGTGGCAAAACAATAGATTTAAAAAGTTGTACAACACAATAAGATAAAAAAATAAACTTTACAACTAATGGAAAAATATAAATAGAGATTTGTGTGTCTGAAATATACTATATAAACCTGTATATCTATATGTATAAGTTGCACATATTGTACACAGAGAAAACGAAAAATATTGCACAATGGATAAATATTGCCCGTAAGTGAACTTTCCACTTGTCAGTCCATGATGTTTGGATGTGTGTGTGTGTGTGTGTGTGTTTGTGTTTGTGTATGTGATCAACTGCAAGATGTTGGTTGTACAGTCTGACAGCAGCTGGAAGGAAAGACCTTCTGAACCTCTCCTTCCCAGTCTATTACTGAAGGACTGATGCGCTGGGGACCTGAAGGTCGCAGGTTCAAGTCCCGGCTCAGGCACTACTGAGGTACCCTTGGGCAAGGTACCGTCCCACTACTCTGCTCTTGGAAGTCAGCCAAATAATTAAATGTAAATGTAAATGAAGTCTCCTGCACGGACAGTGCCCAACAGTAAAGACAGTTGAGCCACCATTCTTCTCTCAGTCACAGCCTCCACTGGGTTCAGAAGACATCCTAGAACAGAGCTGGCTCTTCGTAACAGTTTCTTTCTGTGCCCAGAGGTGATGTTGCTGCCCCAGCAGACCACACCGTAAAAGATGGCTGATGCAACTACAGAGTAAAAAAGGTATTCAGGAGCGGCCCCTACACTCCAAAAGACCTGAACCTCCGCAGCGGGTACAGACTGCTCTGCCTCTTTTTACAGAGAGCATTTGTGTTGTGATGCACGTGCTCTCAGAGCGCACTCGAGCACATATCTAAAGAACTTTCAAGTTATTGTTCTGCTCATGTCCAGTCTTTTTGTCATATAGGACTATCTTACCAAATAAAAAAGATCATAATTTGATTGTGAGAAAAAGAGTGAAAATTACATTGAATGGAGAAAAGTCAAGTGGGTAATGTTAGATGTCTATCGATGGTAATTACACAGATTTCCTTTACTTGAGGGGTTAACAACTCCTTGCCCAGCACAGTTTTGTGATTTCCCTGCTCAAACACACCCGGTTGCTTATTTGTTTATTGCTAGCTTGGGGCTGTGTAACATTTTACCGCGAATTTTCATAATTTGTCCATATTTGCGAAACGAATCGTTTTGGTGCAAACTCCCCAAATATTGCCTTTAAGTAGGCTACATCTGCCTGCTGGTACCCCATTGCCCACCACAATTTACAGCTAAGCACCTTTTACTCTTGCTATAAGGTCTGGGTGAATTTAATCTTATTTTTTCTTGATTTTCTTTTACTTTAATTTCGTTCGCTTCATTTTATTGTACAGCACTTTGTGTAACACTTGTTTTTATGTGCTATAGATATTTTAAACATTTTAGTTTAGGTTCATACCCTGGAAAGTGAGTTTTTTGTCCTTATAGAATTCCATACTAATGCTCTCCATTGTAAGCTGAAACCGAACTGTTCTCTCAGGTTCTAATCAAATATTTGTGATCGTACTCCTCAAAGGGTTCAAACAAATGGCCGCCACAAACTGCACAATGCTGCACAACATATGCCTTACGCCATCCAAGTAAGAAGAAGAGGTGACAGAGAAGCTGAGAAACACCGCACGTCCTTGTGTACTTTGGAGTCTCTAGTTAAAAGGTAATTAACAAACGTCCATGAGAACTAAACTGTGCCTCATATCCCACGACCACAAGAAGCAATTTGGTCTTTTGGCAACTGTTAATCTAAGGTGATATAAGGCCTTTCTGAACAAGAACCATATTCCAGAATAACCCTCTTGTCACGTTGGAATTGGGTAAAGTCTCATCTTTTCGCACAACTTGGTGTAAATTTTTTTTTGTATGTTTCTGTTTGAAGTCAGGCAGCGAAAGCGGACCATGCTCTTTTCTGCATAAAGGTGAGAGAAAGTGGCGCGTGCTTAGGCGCGTGTCTTCAACACTTGCCTCTCTACGAGACAAACGGTGAAAACCCAAGATGAATTCCCACCTCAAAACATCAGGCACTCTAAACCGTATACAACACACTGTCTACTCAGCCAAAATGTGAACAAATACAATGAATTTCAGATTAGGTATAAAAATTTAAGATCACGTTGAAAAATTTTTAAATCATGAAAATAAGCAACACAATATGTTTGAATTAAAATAAAAAAAAATTAAGGACAAATATTAATTTCAGGTCCACTCTTCAAAACAAAGATGAACATGCACTACTTGGTGTTAAGAAATTCTGAAATTCATGTAAATATCTTAAAGATTCTACTTTTCATGTAAATCTTTATGCTGATACTGTTGTTTGTAATGTTCATTTGAAAAATACATGTACTTCAAATGGTTCTTTGATTGATGCCATAGGAACCATTTTGGTCTCCTAGAAGAAACTTTAAACAGATTGCTCTTAAAAGAACAGAGGGCCTCATTCACCAATACTTTCAAAAGTTTTTTTTTAAACGTGTTCTTCAGAAAGGTCCCAAAGAATCAGATTCATAATTAGTTATTTGGCACAAACACGTCAGCACTCCAGTGTGCATTAGTGTGCTCTTTGGTATGTGTGTATTCTGTTCTTACCTAAGAACAAATGCCAAATATGGAAATGTCAAAACTGAACCGTTGGTGAATTATACCTTTTATTTGTAAACAAAATAAGAGAATGTGAACCCTTTTACGGGTTAAAGAACCTTTACATAAATCTGTACATTAAAAGGGCCCTTATATATTTAAACAAGGTTTTTCACAATAAAACATCTCATGTATGAATATGGAACTCAATTGAAAGAAATGAGTAAGATGGTCTTCAATATTTGGCTGGCACGATTTTTTTTTTAGCTAAGTGTGTTATATATGACAAATGAGTAAACTGACCTTTGTGACCTTAGATTTGGCATAGATTTAGCGAAAGATGTGGGACACGTCCATTACAATGTTAAGATTTGTTTGTGTGGTGGTGGTGCTGGGGGGGGGGGGGTATTTCCCATGTAATTTTTGCACTTCAATGCTGTCATTGTAAATGAGAATCTCTTGTTATATATGTATTTACATTTGCACCCCACACACTTACATACACACAATGTCGATGCCAGCGCCAGTCCACTGACTGTTATGCTCTGACAATGTTAGTATTCACTCTGTAATTCCTCGTAGAAGTATCTCGAATCAAATGACTTAAGTCCTTCACATAACGGAATGTCTTTTTGAAAATAGACTTTTATGCCACGAGCTTCTATTTAACAGGGGCCTAGTTCCATCAAAAGACACGAGATAAACTGAAATCTCTTCCAGACGAGCTTAACAATACCGTCTAAGGGTGGAATAAGCTGCCTTTAGTGCGCACCATGTTGCGGCTGCACTGCTCAGTAAATATGACCTGTTGTGGTTATAAGGATTGTCCGACTAAGAAGACACATCCGCTGTGGAAAATAAGTCCTCTGCAGAGCTAATCCATTTAAAGCAAAACTAGTAATTGCATTTGGGGCAATGATCCCTCCGTAATGGCAGGTTCAGTCGTCGGGTGGTTGTTTGGTGAGAGTCTTCCTTCCATTGAGCATCTAATCTGATTTCTATTGAAGCTCGCGTTATTGGTGGGCTCATCCAGAGGCGACAAAGCGAGTCCAGGCAGCGCGTAAAAGCTGCCTTTGTTCGCGGTTCACCTTAGCTGGACTAAGCCGTTTTCTTTGATCCGAAGATCGTTACCATAGAAATGAGCTTTCCGCATGGGATAACGTTTTGAACTTTAGCTCAGTTGCATTAAAGTTGTTTCACTAAAGTTTGTTCGATCAATTGGTAGCTGAAAAAAATCAAACGTTACAACAGTGAAGACTACTGCAATCCTTTGCTTGTTTTTTTTTGCATGTATACTACTTTTACCAATAACCTGTCCTAGAGGAGACTGTTATAGTGCATTTTATTAATTTTATGATATTACTCATGTAAATTTAAAACACAGATCATTTCAGCTCAGGATAAACGACTGCAAAACTTGCTCTTCACATTACATTTAGTCAATTGCACTTAGATGACTTAAGAAGCACATATATGTTCTAATGTTGTTGCATATTTAATAAAGTTTATTTTACCAACTGTTTGACTATGAGCAAAATAGTATAATTTTATACTACTTTGGTTTTTTAAAAACATAATGTCTCCCATTCTATACCTGTTTATCGTAAAACACAACAATGGGTAGTTACGAAGAAGCTCACAGATGGTTTCCTACATCCCCTATAGTGGTTTGGTTCTCATTACTTAGAAAAGTATCTTTTTTATCTTTCAAGAGCTGGGAAGCCTTTTAAGTAGGTTTAAGTAAATGGTTTATAGCCATTGTTTGTGAAGATCTGGAGGTTACATTATTCAACATGTTGATCCTGGACATTCATAGTCACCATATAATTTTTATAATTTTTATGATATAATTTTCAGAATTTTCATACTCTGCTTTGGCTCAAGTAAGCAAAGAATGTTTGCTAGTGTGAGCCAAGACAGAGGATGAAAAGTCTGAAATGAATTCAAGTAAAACATTTGAGGGGAATATTCATTGCATCAGATGTATGTGACAGATTGTCATATTAAAATAAAACATCAGTGTCTAATTAAATTTTTAATTTAAATATGAGATGTTATATACTACTATATGAGTTTATTTGAGTGATGTCAGAGAAGAAACACTTCATCCCTAAAGAACCAAAATTTTAAAAACTCTTCTAACAATTTCTATATTATGTAATGTTTCTTTAAAGAAATATTAATTGATGGGTTATTTAGGGAATCAGATGTTCTATGACATCTATGTTGTTCTATGACATTAAGCAAAGAACACTTTTTGACACCTTTATTGCAGATGAATGAGGGCTTTTAGAGGCAGAATATTTGCATGTATAAACACTGGATATTACAGTGAAAAGTCAACAGTGTGGTTGTGGAGTCTTGGAAGCCAAAACACAGTTTCCATTTTGAAGGTTTGGTATAAATCTTGGTTTTAACTACGATATAAAGATTGAATACAGAAAGAAAAAAGAGTTTTGTGTGTAATTGCTGTGGGAAGAGGCTGTAAAAGGCTGCAATTAGGATCAAAACAGCAAGTCTAACCTGATATTTGCAAGTGAATGTGCTCTTCTTGCAATCCAATTGCAGCATTTTGCACATATTACTAGATAACAATGAGTTACAATAGAGCATTGGTTGATTGAAAGTCTGCAAATGATTGACCTGTTTGCAGCTTATAACACTACACATTCACACAAAATCTGAAGAAGAATGTTTTGAAACACATCTCAGGAAGTTAATGGATAGCTAGACAAACCATTAAAAGGCATAAAAACAAACAAGCAAAAAAGTATTCAAGAAAGTATCATTTGAGAGGTTTATTCTAACAATATGCAAAAATCATTGTTTGCACAGTCTACACTGGACTGCAAGGAACCAAACAGGTAGAGGAACTATATTCCAGAGGGAAAAACAAAGTACACATGCAGGAGTGTGCATGTATATGTTGCTAAAACAAAAATGTAGGAAGAAATATTACAGTAAATTGTTAGGCAGATTTCTAACATAGCTGTTTGATTACAATAGGAATGCATACAAAAAGATACATCATACAGCTTTTTAGCTCTTGGATATTCATATCTTCTGAGTCATTGGCACCCTTTACATACATTTAGAACACAGAAGTTGGCTCCTGCTAAATTTCTTTAAAAATAGCTTGAATTCTACAAAATGATACTGAAAGCTACACTTTTCTACAAAAATATATACATCTCCATACAAAAGTATGTATGCTCATCTGATACATACAGTTTTTGTCATTGCTTCTTCATATCAAAATAAAGATTTCAGTTTCTAATGTACAAAATGGACATATTTACATATGCTGCACATTTACAGGTTTCAGTCTTTGGTCACAAAGTCTTTTTTTTTTAAACAAGATGCATCAGCTTTGTGGATGTTCCAGGGTCACTGGATTCATAAGCATCAGCTGATAATTCAGTCCGTTAAAGATTGTGAACAGTTTAGGCCACTATATGCCTCAATGGATAAACACCATTGTCTCTACTGTGGCCAAGGCCTCCACACAGTATCGCTAACCATCAAAGGCTGTTTAGTAGTGGGAGTCTTTTTGGTGGGCTCATATATGGCAGTTCTTTGAGAAAGTTGGTCCAGAGCTGTACAGGGACTGGTTGACTCCATATGAATAAGTGACTGCTGCTTGGGTGTTGAGCTGCTTTCATGGGTTAGGTGCATCAGGCTTTCATGGTAAGGCTGGCTTGCATGGCTGGAATGGTCTTGTATGTTCTGCTGCAAAGTCCCACATACTTTCTCCAGACCTTTCTCCAGCTCTTGGTTCTTGCTTGTAATGAAATGGCTCACCCTGAGTAGACAGGTTGTCATACCATCTTGGAAGTTTTTTTGACGCTTGCAAGGGGATGTGATCTCATCATCATACTCAGTGTATCCTCTTTTCTTTGAATAACAGTGAGGTTGTGATCGTTGCTCAGCCCTCAGGAAATTGACAACACTCTCCAAGATTTCAGCCTTTTCTACTTTGGGATTCTTTAGTTTCTTTAAGGAAAGAGAATAAAAGAAGAATGAAGTCACATAAGCTAAAAAACACCAAACACCATTAGGATGATTGGTTTGAAAGAACTTTCATTGCATTTCACATGAAGTTCAGGACTTACCTCATTACGTGTGCTCTCCAATAACAGAAGCCTCAAAGTTTCTAAACTGTGGTTAATGCGGTCTCTCCTCCGTTTCTCCATGAGTGGTTTGGGAACCTAAAGATTGAATAATAATAACAGCACATGATACAAAACCAAGAAATCACCATATGTGTACTGAAACAGTAAGCTGAATCTAGAACTTTAGAGATATAGATTGATAGATTTCAGCTTCTTACTCTTCTTAGCGTATCTTTTTGCTCCTGTATTCCAGTGGACATTTTTGCTTACGCCTGAAGGCTAGCAGTATATCACCAAGCCTTACATCAGATATTTAACAACGATATTGAGCTGTAGGCCCACAGCTCATATTAAACTCTGAAGCCACACCCAGTCCCCGCCCACGAGATTTCCAAACCAATGGCCATCGAATTAATCTAGGAAGTGTAGAACCACAACCAATGCACTGTGAGACCCCACCCTATCCCTGCCCATGAGATTTCTTAACCAATGGCCATTGAGTAAATCAATTAGGCTATTGAAAGCCACACCCTTTAATTAAATTTCATTTACAGGTTAAAGGAATGAGCTTTGATGGTTAACAATGATTTGAACTGAGTTTAGTAAGACAATAACTCTTTCGGTGGCAAGGAGACCATTAGCTGTTATCTGTGAAGTGGAATGTGAATGTGGCGATTAAAGTGACTGCGGGACAGTTATGACAGCGGGGCGGTTGTAAGAAGGTCGTAATTATAATGCATGTTTGGAGAAATAGTGATTTTAAAAATAGGATTGGTCTAGTAACAACAATCAAGTCTTGTCCGATGTCCATGGACCAACACTGAAAATCCACACACAGCCAAAAAGGTTTAAAAATGTCTCCACAAACCCCACTGCTTAACAAATATACACCCCAACATGCTGTCTCTACAGGCTATGGCCTTGGGTTGAAACACCTTAAATTCTTACAGCCAGAAACAAGTTAAAGAGTTTACACCTTACATTCACTCACATCTTAAAACTCTCAATAGAATAGAGTCATTTGTCAATAGAAGTCTTCGACTTTATTTCATGCAGATCTGAGTTAAAATGCATAGGAATCTAAATCCATATTATAATATAATATTAAGATATCTGTGCATGTTTCAGAAAAACAGACATACTGAAGATTGTAATATAGAAAATCATCTCTTCCATTGTGTTTTATTTGTTAGTTTGTATTAAACTACATTGATAATTTGTTTATTTGAATATCATACAAATGTTCCAGTCGTATCTGGTCTTCCTTGGGCTCGGATGAATCAATCTGAAAAGGCTTTATCTGTTTTAGTGGCATGATTTAAAATTGTTCTCAAGCTTCTAGATTAAACATTCCTAATCATTCCACTTTTGTTTATTTCAATGTTAAACTGATATATAACTAATTCAATAACTCCCCGTGTATGCTTAAACGCGTCTTTCACGTGCGTGGGTGTCTTCTCCCTTACTCTCAGACATCCTCACTAGAAATCAGCAGCCAGTTTAATCTCATCTGCTTTGCAGGATTCAGCATGTGAATATTTCAGCTGCTTGATCGGATTACAGGTATTAAAGGACCCCGATGGTTCTTTTCAACGCGTGGAAGAAGAGAGTGCTTTGTGGTTGGCATTGGCTTATGCACTGGAGCGCGCTTCTAGGCCTGATAGTGTTTGGAGCCCTGTTCTTCTGTTGTAAAATAGCCTAGACAGGACTGACCGTGTGAGCTGACTTCGCGTGTGCGTTTATAGGAAGCGGTCAATCAGGGGCTAGAAGCGATCAGTTTATTTAACTTTATTTCATAGTAACTTTACATGAAAATCCTGTTTAAATTAACAGAAAATTTCCCCCACTCACCCTAACATTACGGAAGGTATTAGTAGTAGTAGGTTTATTGTCATTTTCACAGTATACACAGTACACAGTAAAAACGAAACAACGTTCCTCCAGGTC
>JBBPDA010000034.1:3278743-3305764 GCA_037974385.1 Arnoldichthys spilopterus
AGATTTAAATTAAACAACTACACTAAAACTAAACTAGACAAGAATACAAGACAAGACAAGACAACGTACAGCGTACATTACATTTATTATTTGAATAACTGATGCTAAAAAGGTTCGAATAGCGCAAATGTGAACCACGGTACTGATATTATAGAAAAACACACAGTATGGTCATAATCATTATCGTTATAAAGCTTTTTTTACAAAGAGCTGCAATGACTTAAACGTGCTTGAGTCAATGTGCTTATCAAATTTCAAGGGTTCATTTTTAAGAAAAACGTGATTAACATTAATCTATTGCAAAGCATACATACTGTACATAAAACCATGTAATCTTACAATCTCAAAGCTAAATGTCTTAAAAATATTTCGGCCAAGCTACATTAACAGCTCCCATTTGAGATAAGTGGGTTCCGAATATTCAATTGTGAACGTATACTGCGAGCTTCAGTTGCATTTAAATAAAACTCAAAATTCGACAGAACTTGTCAAACGACATGAACAACATGCTTAGACATGTACACCACCACCCATTTTCTCTAAAAAAATTAGTTTAACACACATGTCAAACTAAACGCACAGACACACTTTGAGTTTCATCAGGCTGAGATTTCTCTTTAAATGGCAGTTTGTGAAATGTAAACAGCAGCAGTACAGAGTATCAGTGCAATTGTGTACCAGACTACAAAATTAATATCATTACATATAGCGGCTTGTAATATTACCTTTGGTGATATTTAACATTTTGTGAAATTTGAACCATTAAATCACAAGATATTTACCCAGTGAAGCTCTAGACCTTTGCATTGATGTTATTCAGTAGGTGGGACTACTGGACAAATGAGCCTTAATGAACTAGGGTCACGTGCCTCTTAGAGGCCAGGTTGCCATTTGACAAAATGATTGTTGAGCAAATGCCTTCAACGTGATTTTGTGCCCACCCCATATCAGGGGGCGTCATGATGCCTAAATATATCATAGACCAAAAATCAGTTAAAAGAAAAAAACAGAAGAAAAAATAACTATACAAAAAACAGTATATGAATAAGACATAAACCTTTGACCTTCTGACCTGGTCTCAAATTAGGTGCATTTTATGCTGCCCAGCTGCCCCTCAAAAGTTCGCCAGGAGTCCACATTCCAACCACACGACTTAAAGTGGACAAACACGCAATAAAACCGTTAGCAGCACGGGTCCAGGTGACCAGAGTGACACTTTCAGTTTGTTCCCACGGCAAAGATGGGGTTTGCTTCAAGAATTCATCTTTTAATTATGAATATAAGTCACGTATGTAACACACACGTCCTTTGAACGCTTAAATGATGGGTTGGAGATAAGAGATAAGAGGTTATTATTCTGAACCGGTGTGTTTTTTCAGACCGTGTTTACATCAGTGTGTGTTTGGGGCAACTGTTGACTCTTGTCGTTAAGTCGTTCACACTTATAGCAGTCCACTCACACACCAGCACACTTTACACAATGGTGCTAAGCGTTTGGGCATCACACATTGAGCACTCACCAAAACGTGATGGACGACTCTTTTCCCTGTGGCCACGCGCGAAAAACAGGGCTTCCCAATTACATCAGAGGTTAGACACAAATATAGTAGGTCAGACTGCGCAGACTATAAAAACATTTTTTTTAGGCACATTTAAACATTTGACCATGACTTTACTTTTAAGTATACTTAAAGTATACGTGTATATATTACCGTATGTTGTGTATTTGCATCGTATCCCATGTGTATCCTACATGTAAAATGTTAAATGTAATGTAAATGTACATGTGCACTGTCTTATCTTTTAATACTGGAGAGACACAATCGGCAGGAAATAAATTCCATGTGTGTAAAAATACTTTATAAGAGTAAATAGCTCATAACAAACTCTTTATTTCATGGGGTTTCAGAACAACATCATTGCAATGTTGCAGATACCCCCAAACGTTATAATTACCATTTGTCGGACTGTTTTGGGACATTTACGCAGGCTTTAGGTAACATGTTTGTATTTTGTATCAAAATACGACGTATAGTTTTTCTGTACCAGCTGAGTATGTAATATGAGCAAGTGAAATAAACAGATAAAGCACCAAGTCATTAACCTCTTTCATGATACAAACCTAGTCACAGACACTATGAGGAATTTTTGTGAATGCATTAAAACGCTGTAGTAAACGCTTAGATTAGACATTACTTCAATGTTACGTTAATATTTACATTCTCATCCCATTTTCTTCTTAAAACATTATGTGCAGGGTTTTCTTAAGAGTTTCCATCTCATATTTCGAAAAGCTCCGCCTCCTGCGCTCGGATTGGCTAACCGTTCATTCTCTCAAGCAGATCGCTATCCTCAGGGTGAACAACAGGTCGATATTTGCACAGAAAGAGCGATTTATAGGCCTACGCCTTCCTTCTTCACCAATCAGCAGCGACCTCACGGCACAATATAAGTTTCAGTGTGGTTTCCTTCTATCACATTGTTTCACTGAGACCATCCAGAAGATCTGTGTTTTATGAAGGTATCTCCATAACTTTATTTAGCTCTTCAACTTCAGCTATGGCCAAGACGGAGAATACGAGAAGAGTAAGTTTGATTTTTTTTTCTATAAAAACACATTTTATTCTGAGCAACTTATTAGAATTCGGATGTGTGTAGCACTTGGCCAGTGTTCGTGTGTGTAAAACAAATCCAGATTTAGAGCCACAGTGACAAAAAACGCTTTTTCCGACGTTTGTTAGAAGTTGAAGCCAGTGATAGAGAAGAAAAGAAGAGACAGAATCAACCAGAATCTAGAGACGCTTAGAGCTCTGCTGTTCAGAGGTACTGCAGACATGGTAAGGTCATTTCTTCTCTATTAATTTAATTCTTCTTTATGAGTCCTTCTATTAAGTCCAGTTGATGATAACCTCACACCTCTCCCCCTCCCCACAGCGTTTACAAAACCCTAAACTCGAGAAAACTGAGATTTTGGACCTGGCTGTTCAGTATATACAAAAGAACGCCTGCAAAAGGGCAGACAAAAAAGGTATATTATATTATATTATAACGTATGCTATATGAAATGTAAATGAAAACAGATGTGAGGATTGCAAATGGTGTAAACCCATATTTAAATGAAAATAGAACAAAGACAACGGAAATATGTTTTAAAATATATACTAATTTTGAATTTGAGTTGATGTCTGCAAAACATAGAGAAGCATGAGAAATCTATACAGAAGGGAACAATCCGAAAATGTTACAATTTGCAAAGCATGAAAATCCCTTGTTGTTGCATCTACTAATATGATTTAAATCTTTAGCATGCAACAAGAAAACATGCAACAAAGTAACACCACTGCCTTTTTTAGACCATAGCTCTTTGATGAGCTGGGGCAAGGTGAAAAAATGTGGTGCAACATTTCTTTTCAGAAATAAAACAGATGTCCCCTAAAGAGGAGAGGGACCATCTGACTTGTTATAAGTTCACAATTCAAAAGCCAACATCTGCAAATGTATAAGGGGCGTTTTGTGCACATGACATCAGTAGCTCACACATATGGGAAGTCACGATTAATGCTGAACAATATTTGCAGATTTTGGAGAAACACATGCATGTGTTCAGATGTTTCATTGAAGAAAGTCTATGTTTATTTTAACAAGACAACATTCTGCAAATATTACAACAGTTTGGCTATAAAAAATAAAAGTATATATGCTGATATCCTATATCAGATAAGAATGAGACAAAATTCCAGTTTCAAAATTAAAGCAGCTAGTCTATTTAGTTTCCCAGTGTTTACAGAGTGTTGTAAAAAAAAGATTTTGATGCAACATGGTGGTGAGCATGTCCCAACATTTAAAAAATGTTTTGCTGGCATCAAATTCAAGATGAGCATATTTTTCAAAAATAATAACATTTCTCAGTTTTAACATTTTGTACGGTATCTTTGTACTATTTTCTTTTAAATATGAGTCTTCTATTAAATATGGGTTTAATGTTGTTATATTACAGTTTTTGTGCCTCATTTATAAAAAAATTTATGTTTTCCTCCAGTGTCCGCTACTCATGCAAACTTGGAAACAACGGAAACTCAAACCAAAGCACCACAACCTGTCTTTGAAGCACACATCCATCAGTGTGTTTCTGAGCTCACTTCCTTCATGGGCCAGATGCACCCATCTGAGCAGGAGGCAGTTTTTCAGAGTCTGGAATACTATCTGAACAGTCGTCATGACTGTTATGCCAGAACAAGGAGAGAAAGAAACACCAATTCAGCCGACTGTCTGACTAAGCTCTGCTCATCAACATCACTCCACCATTTTAACCAAGACCCAACCTTCCTTGAATCATTATTACTTGGTTATAAATCTAACAATCAAAACATTCTCTTTACTCCGTTGTCTTTAACAGAACCTCTCTCCCCTCCACTTTCTCCTGTCTTCTCCTCATCTAGTTCTTCTTTCAGCACATCTCCTCCATGTTCATCATCTGTTCCATGCCACCTACCTTTTGCTCATTCTGTGTCTCCTCCTTCCTCCAAATGTCCCCTCTCTATTTTTGCAGTGCCATTTTCTGTATGTAGTTCTTTAAATGTACCTCAGGTTTTGCCTACCAATGGCTCCAGAGATCTCCCTACACCACCTACTCCCAGTCTGAATATGAGAGGAGAACTGCTTCCAGCTGAAAGTCAGTCAACATGGAGGCCATGGAACTGAAATGATGTTAGGAAACCTCATATGATATCTCACTTAACCTCTCATGACCAAACCACATTCCACTAGTAATCTAAAATGCTGACTGTTCAGACTTCTATTCCTATATATTGAAAAACTTGCCATGTGTGTTTTGCTTTCTATGCAATTACTGACTAATAAGCCTTAGGATATAATAAGCCTGGGCATATTGGTGTGTGTGGTGGGGGTGTCTTGAGCGACCCCTTGTGGATATAAATTGAAACAAATGGAGGAAAGTTTTTTTGGAACTGTTGTTCCAAAAATACAAAAATTACATTTATTGCATCTAATTGCTTTACTTATTTATTGATTTTAAATTGGATGCTTCTGAAATCCTGCTACATTTTGGGGTACAACAAATAAAATAACATATACATAATATGTTTATTTTGTAATTCAATGTATATATATATATATATATTTGTAAATATTTTAATATTATAAATATGTAAATATGTTCTCAGAAAACATTGTCTACCTTTTCATTTTTCATTATATCATTGTATATTTTATAAAGCTTAATAAAAACTGACCATAAAATGACACTTGTCTTCTTTGAGTCCTATTTGGATATTTTCATGTCAGTTCTCTTATGCCAACATCATTTGGAAAGTAGCACATTTTAAGTGGACAGCCCGACTGCTGATTGAGGTATATACCTATATCAGTTTAATAAAATTGTTAAATTCAACTTTTGTTTAATTAGACATGCTTATAGAAATGCATTATAAATCAAAGTTTTGCAACAATTAATATACATTTAAAATTCCCGTGATTTCTTGCACAGCGTAGAGAAGATATTTTAACATTTTTTATTTAAGTTTTCTGGGGAATATAGAGAAAATAATTATGTAGTTTCTAGATAAATGATTGCTTTAGGAATTGACAGCCACACTTTATATTCTGGATGTACTCTCACTTTGGAATCATCTAAAACTTTATCATTCTGTTCATTTTCTACAGCTTGAGGTAATTATTTGAAAACTTGCGACACAATACAGTAACTTAAAAAATCAAACAATATGTGCTCCATTGTCCAGAATATACTGAAGATAAAAATGTGCTTGAACAAGTACTTTGTTTGTGTTTGCTGCCATCTTCTGGTCTTTAAAAGCACACTCTGGTGTAAAATTTTCTAATAAATCATGTAGAAATTATATAAATTCCCTCAAATTCTTGTCAGATGTAGTGCCAGAAAGTATAGAGTATAAACAATATGAGTGATAACATGAACAAAGAAACACATGCAGTAAAATACACACGCACATATTATTGAGTGCCATGCCTGGTGAGTGTTCACATCTTAGGTGTTACCTGATCTACTCAGACCAACAAAACAGGATAATTGTCACATGTCATAATAGTTAGAATAAATATATAATGCACACAAAAAATTATGTATTACATCAGATTTAGGTCACAAGCTAACATCAGGAGCTACCTAGTGCCATTATATGGCAAAACCATCCACCTAAAAGAATAATTTAAAAACAGATTTTCCAAGTGGGCTTTTTTTATACAAATCAGAGCCATAATATTTGAGCTATTAAGCCAGAATCTACTACATCAGTTCATCATCATGGTCAGCAGAGGGCAACATCAGATAAAAGAAAAACAGATTCAGCTTTTGTTTGGGTTCAGCTGCCTCCTGGAGTGCGCAGTGCACTCAGAGACATAGAGCTCAGCTTTGTTACCCACCTGAGCAGCTTTTTGGCGATAAGCCGAAGACGCATGACTTCTCTCTCTTATAAATGTCAGTATTTCTCTCGCACTCTTTCAGCTTGGGATAAGTGCGCACCCTGCTCCTTATCTGTTGCTCACATCTCTATTACACAGTCTGAATATTTTCTGTGCAAGGCACCCAGGGATTTGGCTGGAGAAAACAGACTCTCTGACATGATAGAACATGTCTTTGGATAATGGTTATTCCCCCCCCCCCCCAACCCCCCACCCCATTCTCCCGTCTTCTCTCATCTTCACATTCAAGAGCGTCTCTCTGTACTAGTGCCATTACCTTTGAGGTGGCCATTGTTCATTGTGAGTGAAACAAGCAGGCACATATAATGGCCAGTTCTGCTTTTCTGCAATGTCTTTCCACAGGGGCAGTGGTGACCAAGAGGGGGTACAAATTAAAGAGCCAAGCTGGCTGCTCCAAAACAATGATTAAGAGAAAGGGTGAAAAAATTGCTTTCAGAAAATGTTCAGGACAACTTCTGAAATCCCCTCAGGTGTCTGTTTAGAGTTGATCCTGTTAGTCATAGCTGTGTTAACACTGAACACAGCCCATGCATTCCTGATTTGGCCCAAGCAAAGAGGGGAGTGACTTAAAGAAAACATTGAGGAGGATCCAACCCTGGAGATGTCATTGCTTTTGTCATGCTTTATTGGGCTCGGAGGTAAATACATTTGTGTTGGCACATCTCGAAAGCAATTTGTTGAGGCAGAGCTGCTGTCAAACACCTTCATCACACGTGCACACACTTGTACTTGCTGATTCCCTCAAAACACATAATACACTCGCAGGCATGCATACACAAACATTATCATCCAGTTGAGGATGTATGACTTTTCTGTATCTTCAATCTAGTGAAACTGGCTGGAACTCTGATAAGCTCTCATGAGTGCATGCACCAGACCTTCTGACAAGAGACTGCAAACCAAAGTGGTTAGAAGCAGCAAATAATGTGATTCATGCTTTTCCCCTTCTTCCAAAATAATGATTAATTTCACATTAACAGACTGTAACCAGGAAAAGCTAATTTTATGCCATTGCCAATGGGCCTTCAATGATCTAAAAAGATGCTGAACACACCCAGGGTTGAGAGGTTTGCATACTTAAACCTGCAATCTCAGTCTAGTCAAATAAATACAACCATGGATATTCAGCCTTGTTATTTTAGAGCAATGTAAAGCAGACCTTTAATTATAAATTATTCGTACTTCCTTGTAAAAATGGCAGTTCTAGTTAATAGAGCAAAGGGGTTAATTTCATTTCCTCATTCTGCAGATGTGAAGTTCTGCAAGACTTATTGAACTACAGTCAAATGTGTTCTAACAGACCTGATTAGGGAAGAATGCAGAGGGTTGTAATTTGGGGTAAGTTGTAAAATTCACCAAACAGAAATAAGCTACTGGAGTGATATCACTACAGTACACACCCACCATCTACCTGATCTGGCAGGTGAAGTGTGAAGACTTTGTGTGAAACAGTGACGTGTTTATGTTACAACATTTGATCTTGAGGTAAGAAGGTAAAATTTCATAAACTATTTGCTTTACAACATGGTTATCAATGATGTTAGTGGCAGTTAAACTGAAATGTTGTAGCTAATATAAATCAGGAGTTTTGCTATATGAGCTGATGAATTTTAAATATACATGAGAAAAATATAAAGATATGGCAATGTCATGACTGACATGGTGGGTTGTAGGTACACTGGAAAAGGGATTTATTACAGGAACCCAGCCAAGTTTTAAAAAAAGGTTGATTACTTCAACACACCTACATCAACTGTTAAATATTTGTAAATAGACTTGATAGGGATGATATCAATTATTTCCTGCTTGTTTTTTGGCTTTGAAATGAAGAGAAATAAATATAATGTACAATTGTACCTTTAAAATATTTAATAAATAATTTACAACAATTATATAACCTATCCTGTAGTGGTAGTCTTTGTGTTTGATATAAAATTGCTTGTTTTGTGAGTAAGCAGTATGTTTTTCCACTTTAAAAAGTAAAAGTACAGCTCAAACCAGTCTTGATTTATACAGATTGAAAGTGCCAAAACTCTGTTCTCTCCCCAAAAATATGACAGAAAATGTACAATAAATCTTGGTACCTTTAAGTATATTTTAATTTTACATTGAGGTTACTAACATGGTTTTAGTAGTGAACACAGTGGCACCCAGTCTCTTACAGTTAAGTGTATTTACAAGTAATTACAGGTAATACATATACTTGAAATAAAATACACATTAATGCACACACTATATGATAGATAGTGCCCTCAGTAGGTTTTACTCAGTCATTATATGCAACATGATAGGTGCTACTGATCCACTGCACTTCATTTCATGGGGGCTTTCATTAGCTGGGGTCACTAACTAGCTGACTGAAGGGATACTTTCTAGGTGCGGCCTGGCTGGACACGGTGCAAGAAGACACTCAAGAATGTCGATCTGTCGCTACCCACAACTAAATACCATTTTCCCCTCTTTCATTTCTGTTTTTTTTCCTATAGCAAATGGGGCTTTGAAGTAAATAGAGAAAGAAGCCTGGACTGTAGCAAATTATCCACAGACTGGAGCATTTTTCACATAAGTCCTGAGAGGCGGGTGAGCCACTTTTCCTGGCGGCCTGGCCGAGAGCGTTTAATCTCAAGCCACAGGAGACAGCAGCGTTGACAGACTGACAGCATGGCTGGACATGCTTTCAGGGAGCAGTGACGGATATGGCAGCCCTCAGAGCAGGGCCACTGCCTAGGCATCACCACACAGGTAAATACAGGACACGCTTTCACCTTTGCACAGACACAGAACTACACACCGATCAGTGCTCGGACAGACACCAAACTTCATGCTGACTTTAACGCCTTTAGTGTCGTCTTATGTCAGAATCCTAAGTGTTATTGTTCAGTAACTGTAAATAAGACAAGGCAAAATGATTTACAGGGGTGGGCAGATGATTCTTTATTAAGATAATTATTAAACTGACACAACTGACAATCATACTAGGTTCAATTCACCTTTTAACTGGCACAGCGATTCAGTGTGTTTGAGGAGGGAAGTACACATTTGAACTGTTCACAGCACTCTGGCCCTTCAGAGCCAGAATTGCAGAACTAGGTTGCATTAGTAGGTTTATTTCAGATTATTTAACACCTCAGTACCATTCCAAATGGTTGTGTCATGCAGTCTGTATAATGCTAATCTATAAGGAAAGTTTTCGTTGTTAGCTACATTAGCTTTGTAGCTGCACTGCTAAAGTAAAGAAACAAATGGTAAGTGTTTATCTATGAAATCTGAATTTCTCACTTTAAGCTACATTTCTATTTCATACTAAAATTCATGAGGCCTTTTAAAGTCCTCACAGATTTTTCCTGCTTGTTTATGAGAACTATTTGATAATTTGTTTTCACATTTGGCACGTTCTGGTTAACTTCTCATCCTTTCACAATAGAAATGTTATTGTGGGGGAAGTTTAGTAGAATGTAAGTCATATCAGAGATCTCATAAAATGTCTTAATAGCTGCTCATAGAAGCAAAGTGGTAATTCAAAGCCTAATGTAAGCAAAGGCCCTCTCCCAGTTCTGTAGGCCACAGTTAATAGATAGTGTATCCGCCTCCAGTCCCTGATAGTCAAAACAAAGACTACTTAACAATAGCTTTGGAGGCCCAGCATTGTGGCGTTCAGATACTATTTTGGCACTTTGATTCTGTTGAATCACGTCTTTCAATAGCCTACTGTACGATTCCTCTGTATTAATTTTCAGAGGCTATTGTTATACAGCCTTACATTGACGTGCAAAAATAAAACCCTTTCATAATGTTCAATGCTATTATTTTCTTTCTAAATGGAATTTAGATAGAATCAAAAATATGGAGTCTTAATTGTCTACTCATGACCAGTGAACATGTAAAAAACGGGTCTAACTTGACCCATTCATCAAGCTGTAGCCATAAGGGGTGGCTGTAGTGGTTTGTGTGTCATGCCCTGAGGTTGTGTGTTAGCTGAGCAGTCTTCTTGGTGTGTAGAAACCAGTGGTCCTTGCCAGTTCTCTTGACACCCCCCCCCCCCAGCTGTGGGTGGGCTGTGACCCAGCTAGCCTGCAGCCATGCTGGGCTAAAAAACTCTGCACTCTGCTCTTGTAATCCTTTAGGATGCACTTCAGCTCAATCAAGAGGTTATGCCCCTGTCTCTCCTTTTGCTGCTTTGTAAAATCAGGAAGAACTTAACATGTCAAAGGTTGACACAAACAAATGTGATCACAGTTAAAAATAGCAAGTTATTTTTGCTGAGGCTATAAATACAAGCAGAACACAGTTTTGATCTGTCTGAAGCTTTAGTGTGTAGCACATTAAAGTAGTTCATGGCTACACAGGAAACAGAAAACAAAGAGTAAAATTTACCTCAAACACAAATACGTCTTTAAAATGGATGTGTAAGCAGAACAGAAATATAATATTCCTGACAGAAAGTAAGGTATATGCAGATTTCACCTGTCACATAGTGTAACCCTCTAAGACTCCTTGTAAAATAAATGGAATGCACAATATTAATTTCTATGTAAATGCATCTATATGAATATATTAGTACATCTACATATAATGTTACATGTTTTTGTACAGTTGCAACTATACAATTATAATTTAGAATTTAAGCAGAAAAAAACATTAAGCAGAGGAAACATTAATGCTGGTACTCACTATCAGCCAAGCAATGTTATGTAAATAATATGAGAGTTATAAGAGTTAATATAAGAGTCCATAAAAGTATGAATGAGAGTTAATGTGAGAATCAGCACTCTTCTTACAAGGGTTTTTAGACTCCTCAGGAGTGTGACTGAGTGAAAATGCAGTAAAGTATTCAGGTTCTAAATGTTTCAGGAGTTTCAGATGCACTTGGATGACTACAGGGTACAAATGGTCTAGAAGACTAGGAACACAGACATTTTGTTTCAAATACAATTTGGATAACATTGAAAAGGCTGTGTAAAACAACAACATAAAAAATCTTACCTAAGCTTCTACTACAAACAGAGATATGCTTCAAATGTCATGGTATAGCTGCTATATCATATTCTTTAACTTGATGCTAAAATAATAATGTGACTCTCACAAGGGAGGAAATAAATGTTAGCATTACTGCAGTGGTGGAAATTGGTGAAATACAAACCTTTCATGAAACAAATGTTAAAGATTCTGCATTAAACATTGTTGTATACTGATAAACTCAAACTTTGTGACTTTCAGTACAAATTACATTTAAAGTTTATGGTCATATATTTGCTAGAAATATTTAGGGTGGTTTTCAGTGTGTCTCAGCCAATCAGATGTTAGAACCTGATCTACCTCTTCCTGGTAATACTCTAGGCAGACTGCAGTCCTAATGGATAATGAATATAGAGAGCTTTTCTCTACATGTAATATAACAATCAGCTGCTACACTAAATCAAAAGCATCTCCAAAGCATCAGGGTGTTGTGGGGGTATTCCCACTGTGCAGTAATTAATACCTGCCAAAATGATCCAAGAAAGCACTAGTGAACCAGCAACAGGGTCATAGATGCCCAGGAGACATTAGTGCACAAGGGGAGCGAAGGTTAGCTAGTCTGGTCTGATTCCACAGAAAAGACACTGTAGCACAAATTAGTAAAAAAAATAATACTGGAAGACTTTGGATCCTGGTTTTCATGTGAATGTTACTGACATTTTGGGATGTGCTGGACAAGCTTGTTTGTTTGATGCACCTTGCAACTTACAACTTAACTTCATCTTGGTCAGTTACTTTTGTTTATTTTTACAACCTAGTGTTGCTATTGTAAATAATTTCAAAATAATCAACCTCTGAGCATTTATGAGCACCAAGTAAAGCATGTAAATGAATGCCAAAGACTAAATATTATTTTCAAGCCTTTTTTTAAAGAATAGATGGGCCTAGCCCTACTAGTGCATTTATACCAGCCACACTGGCATATAATATGATGATGAAATAAAATAATACCATGTCTAAAAGAGCTTTGGCACATCTACAGGAGAGGGATTGGATGAAAATACACATCTGCAACAGCAATGCAATGTTAAAAAATTGGCGTGAAACAGGGATTTCCCAATGTAGCACTAGCGAATCCATGCACGAACAAGTAACTCAGAGAGAGAAAAGTACAGACTGGAAGTGAGCCAAATATAGGCTGCTTTTATGATATTGTTGTAATGCAAATATAACCACATTAAAGAACACCTCAAATAGTTTCTAGAAACTTTTCAGTTGCTGGTTTGAAAGAGATTTGCTCTTTGCTATGCTCACTTTTTATCATCTTTTCATTAATTAATTGACTTATTTGTAAAAAGTCAGGTTTCTGTATGAACTCGAAAAATCTCCTCAGGGCATTTTCACACTAATTCTGTGATGGAAATCACCTTTCGAGAGGAGCTTTTAGAGCAGGCCTCTTTTCTTCACTCAGCTTCTTTTTGGTTTCTGTGTTTATGACATACATCTTCTAAAGGACCACAGAGATCAATGACCAGGTCAGACTGTCTGCACCGGAGAGAGGGCCAGGAGGGCTCGAGAATGTCAGAGCCATTCAAAGCACAAAGGCAATGCCACAATTTCACATATCATGTGCTGGGTGGTCTGGAGAGAAAACATGGCCTCTCTATGGCCTTAGGTAGGGTTAAAGAACAGAGGTGTTGTGATGGAATGAGCAGTCTGAAGCAGAAGAAGGGGCCAGGCCTTAGGTGTGTGCATGGAGCTTCGGCCATCCTTTGAAAGAGTTAATGCCAGCAGATTGGTGATCCTGCTGCCTTTGATGTTTGATGTGGAGATGTAAGACATAAGAACTACTTTGCGGGAAGTTTTCCATGTGTCTTTATGTCAGCTGAAATGATGTCTGTTTTGACATCTTCAGCTCATGCACACAATGAGATATAGACAACAATGAACAGATCCTGGCAATCAGCAATGAAAGCCTCATGTTAGCATCATTCGAGTGACAGCCACTGGGATAAAACAGAGGATCAGACTTGACAGTGAGCTGAAAAACTGCACAAAATATCAATATAGACTTTTGTATACAAGACAGTTGTATAAAGTCATAGTCAGATTGACTGTGTCTGCTTTGACAATACAGGTCATGACCAATCTAAAACAAAAGATATCAGGGCTTTCAGTGGCCTTTGAAGGTTAGCGTGACAGTGTGTGTGGTTCTTCGGATCTGTGGCAAACCCTTTGTTCTTCTTTATTTGTTAACCAAGGTGAAAACACAGAGATCTAACCTTTGGATAAAAGCAAGAGTCATCATGGAGTATTCAAACTTGATGAGTGGACCACCAAGTGAAGATCTCCACACAGGAATAGAAGCAAAGCGATATGGGCCTTAAGACTTGACTCGAGATACTGAACGGCAAGCTGTCCTTGGCAGAAGCTAAGAGCTAAGGGGGCCTGGTGGCACTTTGTCTGTCTCGGCTTGATGTGAGAGATAGAACTTCATGATAAGTGCCTTGAAAGAAGCTCATCCTTGTCGGCTTTTTTCTGATATTCTTCCCCCCACACTACCACCATCATCCTGACAGAGGGACTTTAAGAACTAAGGAGTTGGCAGAGGCACAGCTGGGGTTGACAAGCAGGTTCAAGCTGGTGACAGGATGCACAAGCTCCACTGAGTCTGCAGAGGCCAATCTGATGAGCTCGCACGCTCCACTGCAAGTTATACTTGGCCTCAGAACAGACTATATTACTGAATCTTTAAACGAAGGTTTTTAAATGGTTCTTGGCAAACCAATGTAAGTTGATGGGTTTCTAGGTTTATTTTCTTCATCTAACATGCTGTTCTCTCCTTACCTGAAACAAATGCATTTTATCCAACCAATCAATAACTTTGACTTAATGAGATGGATATCAAGTTAATTAGCTGGTGCAGGTGTTGCAGATTATGCTTGGAAACACACTTTGGTTGAAAACAACACTAAGGCCAGGGTTAGTAACTACTGGTATAGTACCTTCAAATAAAGTGGAGGTTCTTCAAATGTCTTCACACACATCTCTCTACAGGGGTTCTCAAACCTAGCAGGTCCACTTTTTGCTCCTGTGTGTTTAATATGAGTTGGAACAAACATCTGGATTATTTGGGGGTCCATAAAGACCAGCTTAAGATCCGCTGCTTTAAAGAAACTTCCATTGAAATGTTCTGTACCTTGTTCAGCAAATTAATTTTAATGAGTTGTCTGAATGTGGAGTAAAAAATTTACTTTCTTTTTAATAAAGGCAAAACAAATTTAGCACACTTTAGCGATGCTGTCTGGGTCTTGCAGTTAGAATTACAGCCCAAAAAGAAATGATGCACAACAAATTGCTCATCAGAAACGCTATATTAACTGGCAAGCAATTTGCAATTACAAGTGAGCAATTTGCGATTATGAGGGAGCAGTTGGCAATTTTCTGCCACATTGTGCATATTAAAGCAGCATGTAGAAGATGCTTAACTGCTGTATTAAACATGACATCTTAGTAGGCTTGGTGTTATGCAGTTGGTGCTTTTTGGTGCATTAGCTATTTGTGATATGTATTTGCTTCAATAATAACTTCATCTTTCTTTACATATTAGATGATCTCTAAAATTCTCTATGGGAATTTCACAAGACAAAGCAGCTACCATACTTAACCTCCTATCCACAGTGCATAACAGCGCTAATATCTTCTAATGTTACCCTGTATACCCTCCTGCTCCACAAAGCACACTAACCCTGTGTTATCAGTTCTAAATGGCAGTGGACATCAATGTCAAGCTTAAAAGGGCTATTTCCTCTTGCCTAGTATGTTACCTATATGTACTGAGGCCAATATTATAGCTGTCATCTCCCACCATGGTCTTGCCATAAAGGAATCTTTTGTTCCACTTGTAACTTAGACATTGTTAAGCTCTCAGGTGCACAAAGTATGCTGTAGTATGGAACACTATATCTGCTCTTGAACATGGCATAACTGTTTCCTGTTGACAGAGTAGGATTCCTTAGCAGGCACTACATGTTTTCTTTCTTGCTGGAACATTACTACACAATTTACAATCTATACACTCTTAAAAATAAAGCTTCATAAATGGTTCTTGGCTTGGGTGCACAGTACCTGGGGAAAAATATTTGATATAGAAACACTAGAAAATGTTCTTTAAAGAATCATCTATATAAACTGGGATTTTTATAAAAAATATTTTTTTATGAAGAGCTTAAGGGGCTTCTTTCTTTATATTGCTTTAAGTTGTGTATGTTATGCTATTGCTTTAAGAAATATGCTGCTGTGAATTTGCTAAACTGTTAAATAGGTTGAGCAGGTGGATAGAAATTTTGTTATATGCTGTTTTTTAGTGACAACACTATGTGTGTGTGTGTGTGTGTGCTTTAAAGAGCTTTAAAATTTAATGTGGACTCTTTACACCTACAGCTGACTTAGTTTATCATGTACCTGTTTTTTTCAATGTCTTTTTTCCCCATATTGTAAATGTAAAGAATGAATTGTAAAACATTCAGTGATTGAAAAGTGTCAAAATAAACATCCCTGGCTTTTGCCCACAGGCTATGGATTCTGTTGACTGTTGTGTTTGGTCACCATAGGTGAAGCTCAAGGTGGATCTCACACACTTCTGCTTCTTCTTCTTTTTTTTAAGAGAGAGATGCTTTTGTTTGACTGTGACAGGGGGAATGCATGGCTAAACATTGCTTCAGCTTCTCAGAACCTCAAAAAAGCCTTTAATGTGCTCTGAGGTCTACTTTGATCTGTTCGTTCTTACCCATCTGCCCTCAGCTTTAAGCAGGTGAGTATGCCTGTTACGCTTTTTTTGGTCCATATCAAATGCTAAATCCCTGCTTTTTGAGGACCTGGGAGGAAAGTAGAAGAAGAAAAGGTGGCAATGTGCTGTTAACATTCTGAATCCTTTCTTTGTCTAGCAAAGATTATAGAGATACAGAAAACCTTACATGATGGTTTATGCCTCTATTCTTTCACAGGCTGTTAAGCTTCTGTTTCACAATTAGACTGTAAAGCTGGTTAGAGTCCTCCTGAACAGAGCTGAAACCCACTAAATCCAATAAGAAAACAATATTAAGGACAATTCTATATTTTTACACAGGTAATGGAATGGGGCAGTTCCCCTGTGCAATCACATGGGACTAATGTTTACATAATGTCTCTCTTTAACTTTGTTTGTATCCAGGAAACTGTCAGCTTAGACCAGCACAAGCTGCCAAAATGTCAAGCTCCCTTTGGTGCTTCGAACCTTTGCTGTGATATTTGATGTTAATCTCACTTTGAATCCAATTTTAGAAATTCAATCTGTTTCTTTCTTCTTATTCCAATTGAAGACTCTTCTGTCCGTCAAGGTTATGAGGTTTTTATTATTGCAGGTTGCGGCAGTGGGAAGACGGCCTGCTGGCTGACAGCAGTGGTGTGATGCCTCTTAGATTAGACTGCCTGCAATAAAACCAGCACCTGCATGGAGGGCGATTTCAATGCCACGCTTTCTTCAGCAGCCCTAATACAACATTTCCTCCTGTGTATAAAATAATGACCCCTTCATCATGTAGTCAGCATTTTTAGGGTATTTAACATTTTTAAATGGGGGATTTCAATGGCTGTAACTAATTTACAGAAACAATGTTTTGTCACTGTAATAAGAACGTCTCTTAAAATCAAAAGTCTTCAGAATCTTTAACTTTAGTAGAAGGACTACTATGATGGTAACATGACCATAGCTATGTACAAATTGGCATTTATTAGGGATGGTGGACTGTGAAGAAAAGGCCCATGCATACATTATTGTGGTATAATTAACATCCAAAGCACAGGGTCATTCTGAAATGCTGACGCAGGAACTCTTAGCTGCTTTTGATCAATGACTGCATCTTCACTACATCTGTATAGAAAGGATATTAAAAGAACTTAACAATCACAGGTGATGTCATCATAATGATAATCTCTGGTCATCTATTACCAGAGACTGCAATGCTGTATGCTCACAGGAACTCCATTTATACCTGTCTGCTGTGTGGTTTCCTGCCAGATAATTACTGCTGGGATAAGAGTGGTCTCTAAAGAGAAGCCTATTGTAACAATGAGCACGACATTTTTTTTCTCTTAATGTTGTTTACCACAATGTGAAGTTGATACTGCTCATAAGATAATTATTAGCTATTACTCTTGTAGCATAATTTATTTATTCGATGCAGTAGATACACCTTTTGTTATCGAAGTGTCATTTTTTTCTTATATTTCTTCAGTTCGTGGTTAAAAGGAAGACTATGCATTTCCGCTGTAAATGTGGCAACCTGGTGACTTTAATAACTGATCCTAAGCTCAAATTTCTAATTCACCATCATTCACTGCAGACATTCTTTCATATGTCAGATGGCATATATCTTATCACCTAGTGTAGCATCTTGTTGTGGCAGATTGTGCTGCCTTTGATATTGGAGAGCATGGAGGTTTCACCTAAATAAAGGCCTCTTTGTACTGCACTGATTAACTTCTGTACATGAGCTTTTTGATAAGATGAAACGGTTTTCATCATAGGCTCTGAAACCATGTGTTTCTTAAGTTTTTTCGTATTTTGCAAATTTACATAACAAAGGAACATGAACTTAACCTTTAGCATTCATTATGGATATGCCTTATTATGTAATAAATCTTAGTTTTAGCTTCTTTATATTGTATTATTCACAGAGTGGTGTCATGCTTCCATCTACAGAGAAGAAGTTTATTACACATGTTGCACAAATGCTACACAACAGTGCAGCCATGGGCTAATAAATGCTCACTTTGTACTCCTGCATTATGGATCTTTAAATGAAAGCATAACTATGAGAGCAAAGAGCACAATGTCCACTTTAAATTTGGAGAAGAGTGAGCAATTGATTAAAGTTACTGGTAAAGATTAGTGCATTTTAAATAAACCTGTCAATTGATGACTAAATGAATTAAATGTTGCATGTTTTCTTTAGTGATGATGTGCCATTTTCAGTTCCTGCTTGTTCTGGGATGCAGTGGGGGGGGGTTGGGGGGGTTGGGGGTGGTTGAGGTAAAAGGCTCACACAAAATGGATCAAAGTACATGACAGACTGCTTTTTGGCCTCTGTAAAAACTTCATAGAATTAATTCTTCTACCACCAGCACTCACAAACAAAGAATGTGACACTGACAGTAATATAAGGCTACACACATAACTTGGTATGCAATAATTTTTATGTTTTCTACTACTTCTATTGTATTACTAGCATGGGTTAATCTTCTTCCAATCTGACTGTAAAACTTTGATCAAGAAGTCTATACACTTTCTATTTGGCTCACTCTTTTACATCTAAACACCTCATGGAAGACCTTTCCCCCCTGGAATTGTAAGGGTCTGTTTGCATTTTTAGTGGTTTTGAGATATTAAGCAGAGTTTTTGCATCTAATATGAACATACAATATGAAACTTTTGGAGTATTTTTAGATAAAAATTCCAAAATTGCATACAACCTCACATAATATTAGTCATAAAATAAGAACATGCAATTAACTCAATTTAATCAAAATGTCAGATAGAACCTTATAATTCTGAGGGGATGATTTATCATTGATAATGTCCTTGTTTGGTTAAACAGTTCGTCTTCATGGCTGAAAGTGTTTATTAGTCATCTGCAGTTATCAATGAACTAATTTCTTTCCAAAACTGGTTAAGAAATAACTGAACAACCAAACAATTGAAAAGTGGTGGTGATATTTATAAAATACACCTATGAATTATAATCATTGTTTAATTTCAGCAGTGATGGGGTACAGCACCAAACAAAAATGTTATCACTGTCCAATTACTTACACACTCCTTTGTGCTTTATGGGATGTATTTAATAGCAAAAAGGCTCAAGCTGTCACGGTGACAGGAATTCCTGTTTTGAACAGGCTAACACGCATCGGATGAAAAACCTACAAAGCACTTAGGAAAAAGCACTCCTTTGATAATCTGTTGGTACACATTTGATCTTGAGCCATTTGAATTTGTCAGTGTTAAACCTTCAAAGGAAGTGTATAGGCCCGGGGCTATGTTCTCAGAAGTGGATTAGCACGGAAGGGAAATCATATCAAATTTATTTTGATGTTGGTTTGTCAAGAACTGTCTGACTCCTTGATTTGATTTGTGCTGCATCCAAATCACATGAAAATATACACATCAGTCAGCTAATAATATGTTTAAAAATATGTCATATTTTCAGAATATATACACATATATACTGATCAGCCATAACATTGAAACCACCTGCCAAATATTGTGTAGGTTCCACTCATGCCAACAAAACAGTTCTGACTGTGGTGCCCTGTACTTTTCCATAAGACTGGCACAGATAAGCCTTTGTTCCTCATGTGCATCAGTGCATTTTTGATTCTTACAACATATCATCTCAAGAAATAACTGCTGTCTGATACAACACACCCCACCCCTTGACAAGGTGCTATTTTAATACGTTTATAAATAAATCAGTGTTATTGACTTCACCTGTCTGTTGTTTAAATGTTATGGTTGATTGGTGTATATTCTTCCAAAGTGTGTATAGAGAATAAATTCATTTCCATGTGGTTGCATGTCTGTTGATTTGCTTTTAATGGCCACTGGTTTGTTCCTTTTCACTTCATGCCATAAGTGTTTTTGCAAGAGGCCAACCCTGATGCACCTCTGATGCAAACCTTTTATAGCTCACATGGACTGGGTGATGGAACTCTGTGCCAGGGGATTTCCTTTTCCTCAGAAGATTTCTAAATTACTATGGAGGTGGTTTATTGTTGTGTCGAAGTGCTTGTTTGAAGTTGCACGCTCCAGGTATGGTTTTTACTTCTGCAGGCTTCATCTGCAGCAAATAAAACATTCCGGCCAATTTAGTCATGCACATTGCTTTGCTTGCACATTTAGATCTTTTGCAGAGAGGCGAGGATGCTGGCACCATGACTGGCATTTCAAAATGAGTTTGGGGAAGGAGAACTGGATCTCACTTTCATTCATAAATGTGCTCCTTTCATACAGGACAGATCCCATGTGACATTTGGCAGCTGACATAATATTGCAGCATATTTATTTACACTCTGAATGGATGCCAAGTTCTCCTATGGTGACGAAGCTTTGCTGAAATAAAAAAACTGATATAGAGAATATGAACCATGTCAACGTCTGACCTACATGTATTTACTCTTTTAAATACCACTTGAATTCCCCTTAACACTGTTTTTTTACTAACTTCTTACCCTTGCTTTTCCAGAGAAAGAATGAACAGTTCAACACTCTTGTCCACACCCAGCATTCCCATATGTAAAACACTATATACAAATATTTGTAGGGCACAGTTTATGAATCATTTTGACCCCTTTGAATGTAGAATTATATTTGCATTCTGAGCAGTTTTACAATGCCTCACATAATGTTAATAATGTGTCATAGAATAAGAACATTTCAATTTCATTTCAGTCAATTTGGTTAAAAATGTCAGACAGAACCTTATAATTCCAAGGATATGAGTTGTTAATTTTTTGACACCTTTAGCTATGGTAGTGATAGTTCATAAACACCTTGAATGACTTGCAGAGGCTTGCCATGCTAGTGCTGTGATTTATAGACTGGCTTTATGTGTGGGTTTTAATCGCAGCTGTACACATTGACAGGTGGCCTCTCTGTTTGATATCCACACTGTGATCTTATAAGGGCAATCACATGCAGAGAGATATGGAAAGTCTTTTTGGACTAGATTTTACAGAGAACATCCATACAGTGTTTTATTGTAATTATATATATATACACACAGACCAGCTATAAAATTAACACCACTGACAGGAAAAGGGAATAACATTGACTGTCTAGTTATTTCATTACAATGGCACCTGTCAGGAGGTGGGATGTATTAGACAGCAGAGAACAATGAGTTCTTGAAGTTGATGTGCTGGAAGCAGGAAAAATGAGCAAGTGTAAGGATTTGTGACAAGGGCTTTATTGTGTTGGCTAGACAACTGATTCAGAACATCTTCAAAAGGCAGTTCTCGTGGAGTGTTCCAGGTATGCAGTAGTTAGAATCTACCAAAAGAGGTTCAAAGGAAGGACAACTTGTGAAACGGCAACAGGGTCATGGGCACCCAGGGCTCACGGATACACATGGGGAGTGAAGGCTATATATATTTATATATTATTTATATATATATATATATATATACATTTTTTTCTTCAGAACTTGATTCAATATTTGCTATTCCTCAAAAACCAATGTATTTACGTATATCAGTCTATTTAGATCTAATTGCTTTTTGACAGAGGCAATTCAGGGAAGCCAATCAGCTTCTGAAGGCTGCTTTGGAGCAATTTTAGGCAAACAGCCTGTTGAACTCCTAGAGATCAAGAGAGGTTGGTAACTTGTCATATAAAATGAATTCCAGTTTTTAACCCTAGATTTTAAAATTAGCGAGTTTGTGTTAGAAAATAAGCAATGTAAGAAAAATGTAGGATATGGACACTCTAAAAATCAAACCAGAAACGGTTCTGTGTGTGATGTCATAAAAAAGCCATTTGTTTCCTACAGAACCTATCAATGGATGATTTCTCTGAGAATTCAGGTGAGATGGAGTGTGAAGAACCTTTTTAAAGTTTAAAGAACCTCCATGCAACGTAAAGATTTTAGGAAGAACTCTTCAACTGATAAAGAACCTGTATCCTTTAAATCTTTACAGTTCTTTACACTTTTACATCTCATTAACAAAATTGTTCTTTGTGAAACTGAACTGCTTCTGCTATGGAATCACTTAAAGAACATTTTGTGTCAGTTTTTTTAGAGTATATGGTATGTTTCTTTATCTACTTAATATGTACCCTTGAGGGTTAACACTAAAATGTTATTTTGTTCAGACAGTGGACTGAAGCATGCTGTATTATTCCAGACATATCTTACACTGTATTTTTCTGTATGTTGTGTAACTCTCTATAAGATTTTTATATATAGAGTTTTATATTGCTTTAATTTTTACTGTACTGGGGTGTATCCACACACCCATGTACCAATTTGTATTCTTTGTTATTAACTATTCACCCCTGTCATTTCCACTTGCAGTTCTACCCTGCCAGCCATCTGTATGGCATGGTGTCTTTATAATTATTTATTGGTACTTCTTGTCTGGTGTATTATGTGCAATAACCCTCCTCATGGATTGTTTGTTGTCTACAGACGTATACTGCTGTAGTGTGAAAATTTAATTGCAATAAAAATGCTGTGTATTCTAAATCAGTAAATAAAAAGAGATTTGTGGCTTGTTACTCTATAGCTTTGCTGTAAACCTCTTTGTAAAAGTAGTACACAGAAAGAATGCCACACTTTTTTTAAAAATTCACTATTCAACATGAATAAGAGGAACCAATAGCTGGAAGTACTGTGGCACCAGGAAACAACATCAGTGACTGACAAGCAGAAACGGTCTTTCTTAAAGAGACATCGATATGTTCTGAACGCTGTTTTGAAGCAATCAAAGTTATTTGCATTTAGACAACAAGCAATCAGTCATGTCAACAGAAATCTTTCCTCATCTTTTTTGGGTGAAGAAAAAATCTATACAAAGAATTCTAATCTCAGCTGGCCCAGTGACACGTTGTAAAATATTTAGTTTATCGACTCCAGAAAATCTAATGTGTTAAGTTGTAATGTAATGCGCATTGCATTTATATTACAGATTGCAATTATGAACTTTTTTAAGCTCTGAATTAAAACAAATAAAAAATAAAGTTAATGAATTAAATGTAAATTAAAAAAGAGTAAAAATGCATCCAGCTGCAGTAGTAGTAATAGTAATGATAGTAGCAGTAGTAGTACTAGCAGTAGTAGCAGCAGTAGTAGTAGTAGTAGTAGCAGTAGCAGCAGCAGCAGTAGTAGTAGTAGAACCAGTGGTGTTACTACAAGTAGTAAGAGCAGTAGCAGTTGTAGCAGAAGTAGTAGTAGTAGCAGTAGTAGTAGTAGAAGTAGCAGAAGAAGTACTATTAGCAGTAGTAGTAGTAGTACTAGAAGTAGCAGCAGTAGTAGCAGCAGCAGTAGTAGCAGTAGCAATATTAGTAGTAGCAGTAGCAATATTAGTAGTAGCAGTAGCAATATTAGAAGTAGTAATAGTAGTGGTAGCAGTAGCAGTAGCAATATTATAAGTAGTAATAGTAGTAGTAGCAGTAGCAATAGCAGCAGTATTATCAGTAGTAATAGCAGTAACAGTAGCAGTATTAATAGTAATGATCAAAACCCTTTTTGGCACATTGTTGATCTTTAAAAGGTTCTGTATTGTTAAGCTTCCATCATAAAGAGGAATATTTTGACCTGGCACTACATCATTTAGGCATTCAAATGATTATCAGAGCATTTATGGTTCTTTATAGAACCGCTAAATTGACTAAAATACCTTTTTTATAGTGTGTATGGAAATAGAACAGTTCATGCTCATGTAATTTCATTATGCTGCCCCAGGTTAATGCAAACATGTGTGTGGTCTCTCTTATAAACTGGAGGTTACCGAGTTGCTTAAAAAAAAAAAAAAAAAGAAAAGATTTTTCCCCCCTTTCACTGGGCACAGTTTGTATGCCAAACTGAATTGTGCTAGTCAGTTAAAGTGCTAAGTTACACGGCACATTCTTTACAGCTATCAGTTTTCCCTGTGTGTTAGGCTGTACTCCTCTAAACCCTCTTTTCTTTCGCTCACCTCTTGTTTTGTTATTTTACCTGGCAGTCCAGGTGTGAAAGGGTGAGGCCATGGAAAAACATTCAATTCTGTAAGCTTGTCATGAAAGAATCCATTGATTGACCTCTACATCAAGGAGCACAATGACAAATGGGTTAGCAATTTTCCGCCTCACTTATAGGTAACAATGCACATTTCCACTTTCACTGGAAAGCAGAGAGTGTACGGTGTGCATACCTTTCTCAGGTTCGGCAAACATTGCACAGGAAACCCTACAAATCTTTAAAACCTGGGCGAAACTTTTAACGAATCATGCGCATAGATGGTGTTTCATCCCAATCTGCAGCTCTCTCTTTTCTCAGCTGTTAGCATCATATCTGTAAATAAAATATCAGAAATTATCCTTGATAACATGCAGGACCTTAACACTTGAAGGACTTATTTTAAAGGGGGCTTTCGTTCTGCTGTGGTATACAATCAAGTCCTAATGATTTTTTTTTCATTCAAGGATATTATTCCATGTTTTGGCTGCTGATTGAATTACTCCCAAGTGCCTCAAGAATGTTTTAGGTGAAAACTATGGAAATTAACCAATTGACCTTTTTTCTGACCCCTAGGATAGAAGAACCCTGTGGGAAAAGTCACTCTAATGCAGGAAAATCAAAGAGATCTTTGAGGCCATTCCTCAGAGCTTCAGGCAATCGCTCAAAAATTCCCACATGTGAACATTAATACCACATCATATAGAGCCCATGAATAAGTTATGCTGAAAAATTATTAAACAAGCACACATCTCAGCAATGGCAACAAAAAAATCTGAAAAGAGGCTAGAAAAATATCTTCTGCTTTTCATTGCAACACTTGTTATATTCCCTACAGATAGACTGTAACATGCATTAAGATAGTAATTAATAGAACATTTGGATTTTACAGGTTGGTATGCTTTTTGAAGTGATCCTTTGTACTGGAATGCTATTGCTGGGAAGGATAATGGGTTTGTGCATCCAGCCTAGCCGGGCAGTGGCTAGTTCCAGTCAACAGTGTGGACATGTCCTGTAGGGATAACCTGTCACAGTGCTGAGAGCCTAATTGATGCCTCATGCTTTCAGGAGCAATTATTGTGCCCAAATGTCAAGACCTAATTTGAGGCTCTATAAGTTAGATGCATAGGCCAAGGGGAGGCTGAGCACTGGACTCCACTGGGAGATGGCGAGCAGTTTGCCCAGCAGATGTGGGGTGGTCTGGCGAAAGTCTGGGGGTGAAGAGCAGCCATTTCGAAACATGAGGCAGTTCGCCCGAGGTCCTAACTGTCTGCAGATTTAGAAAACTGAAGGAAAAGTAATGGCATAGATATAATAAAATAAATAAATAAATAAATCATCATCATCATCTTCAACTGAGTTCACAAAGTTCATTAAAGGAAGTTTTGCAACTTAAGTAAATAGACAAACTAAAATTAATAAATACTGTTGGTTCATGTTCAAATATAGAAAATTATTCTATTTTTTGTTCTATTTTAGTTCAAAACACCTTTTTAATTTAAAAGATTGAATAGTTTATTACCACCAAAGGTTTCACTGTAACCAACTTCCACATAAGTGTTTTTGTCTTACTCCTCTAATCAAATAAACATTTAATAAACATTTAGTCTTTCTGACCTATAAAAGTGCTACTCAAAATGATCATTTAAAGTCATAAGCTGCCATTATGCAGTGGAATGCAATGCTCAAATATGTGCTGTAACCTCAGGAAAACCCCAGAGGCTTTAGAAACTCATAGCTATTGGTTCAGTGGCCTAAGTCTTTTCTATTGTCTCCATAGCAATGGAAACAACCGAACAACATTTCCACTACAGTTGACAGCTTTTAAAGTCGAGTGTCAGGAAAACAAGTGTGCAGAGCTTAATTGCAGTTTAGGGAAAGGAAGCTTTACAGATGTCATGCTAAAAAAGTGCATGACATGTGGTGAAGCTGGGCGGACTAAAGAATCCCTCAGTTTGTTTTTTTGGTAAATCATCTCTTCATAGTATCACACATATGTCATGAATTTCCTGTCTATTCACTAGACCAAGACTTTTCGGCACTAAGCCATGTAAACAGCATAGCATTGTACTTTGGTTTTAAAGAGGTCATTTACTCTTAAAGAGCTCTAAATAAATACTTGCTGCGTGTATTGTCAGACACCACCCTTATGCAAACAGATGCCTATCCTTAGAAGAATCCACAGCTTTAAATCAGCAGGTGAGTCTTAGGGCCGTCCCTTAGGCCCTTCTCCGGTCAGCCTGTAAAAATACGAATTAGACTTTATTGTAATCCAGACAGACAACAAAGCCATCTAGGCTGTATTATTTCCATGTGCTGCTCTGAGCTGCCTCCTCATATTCACAGCTGACACACACACACACAAACACACACACACACACACACACACACAAGACCTTACAGATCAGAGACTGAGGAGACACTGACAAGTGCTGAGGGAACACCTGCACTGTCTGACTGAACTGCTGTGATGGGTGGGTAAAGAAAGAGTGAGAGAACAAGAGAGTGAGAAAGAGAGAGGGAGGGGAAAAAGAGAAAGAAAAAGAAGATGAGAAAAAAAGAGAGGAGAAGAAAGAAAGGAGAGAGGGAGAGGAAGGGCAAAAAAGAGAGAAAAGAAATTAAGAGAAAAGTATAGAAAAGTAGAGAGAGGGGAGAGAGAAAAGAAGAGGGGGAAAAAAGTGACAAGTGGATATAGAGAAATAAATTAGAAAGAGAGAGAGGGAGAGAGAGAGAGAGAGAGAGAGAGAGAAAGAGAGGGAGAGAGAGAGAGAGAGAGAGAGAGAGACAGAGAGAGAGAGAGAGACAGAGAAAGAGAGAGAGAGAGACAGCGTGAGTT
>JBBPDA010000034.1:3305864-3317464 GCA_037974385.1 Arnoldichthys spilopterus
GGTTCGGAATAGCAATACAGACGAGAGGAGAGAGAGAGAGACACTGAGAAATGGAGAGAGAGAGAGAGAGAGAGAGACAGAGAGAGAGAGAGAGAGAGAGAGTGACAGGTCCAAAAGCAGGTGTGGAAGTTAGCAATCTCTCAGTCTCTAACTCATCAAATCACACACACACACACACACACACACACACACACACACCTCTATCTGATTGGATTTCCTTGAGAGCTCTTTGAGGCTGCGTCTGAAGTGATGAAAATAAGGGTGCATCCATTAAGTGCATGAGGTAGGCCTGAGAGAGGGCATGGATGAAGGATTTAAGTGTTGGCTGTAAAGTGCCTTGGACCACCTGCTGCAGGGACAAAGGCATCATTTTGAGCCCAGACAGTCTCCAAAACACCGCTTTAACAAGTGCCAAAAAGTATTTCATGGCATCAGGTATCAAACATCCAGAATGTTAAATTGACCCATCCCCCGGCTGAGCCCCCCCCATGCGCCTGGCTGGACCTTTTACTGAGACAGCAGAGTAAACAGGTACTCTGCTGTAAAGGTTGACAGGAATGAACACCTTGACGTTGGAATTTTTGATGTGATGTTTTCTGTTTGCACACACAGGTACACCCACACACACAGAAACACACAAACCCACACACACATACAGTTTAAACTACAGACGCCAGTTCTTTGGGACCTTGCAATATATGATTCATTCATAAATGAAATGTTGGGGGTGAGAAGAATTTTGCTAAGGTTGAAAGGACCAGATATTGATTACTCCAAAATAGTCATTTTTCAGTAGAAGCACAAAAAAAGCCTTTCTAGGTTTATAGGAATGAAAGATAATGTAATAAGATTGTGTCCCAAGTTCAAAATGGTCATTTCTGTTGAAAATTTTATTACGAACTTTTCTGACAATACAAAGGACAACTGGCAATATCAAATGATGTACAGAAGTTTTATTATGAGCCCAAAGCTATGTTTGCACATTTTATGGATGTTATGTTAAAAATGACAAATTTTTAATTTCATATTTTTATTTTTCCATATTGCAATCATCTTTCTGTTGTCTATATTAACATGCACGGGGGGAATTATATAAACTGTAGAGCATAATGCAAGATGCTTAGTTTAACACTTCTAAAAACTTGACACAAATGGCTAATGGTAAAGCTTTCTTGAATCACATGTCCATAGATCTGGATGAATACCAATAAGACATTTGCTCATGTAGTCCCCTGTCGAGTGAACCCCTCTTTTGTTTCCACTCTCTCCCACCCCCATACACTGCTCGCTGTTGTAAGCTGCTCAGATGGGAAAATCCCACAGTATCACATACCGGTAAAGGTTGGCAGCATGTAGGCTCCCCTGTCAAGACAGCCCCTGGCTCACCATCACACAGATGCTGAGATCACAGAGCGTAGCCTTCATGCTTCGACACAAATACTCTTCCAAGCGTTGTGGAAACTGTAGATAGATATGCTTTTTTGGTCACTGTTGTGGAAATTGCTCATTGAGCCATTCAAATACATTCAGAAAAAAGGAGCACAGGTAGGCTGAGCCTGAGGTATCTAAATCTCATACTGTCCAAGTGATGCTTGGTTTAATTTGTGAATGCTAGTACAGATCACACTTTTGACTGAAAAACAGAGAATGTCAATGTTAAAAAAAACCCAAAATTAAAATAAAATAAAAAATTTGAATTAAAAAAGCAGTAATTTCATTATTTAGATATTATTTATACCTTCCATGATAGATGGGAACAAATACTGGCACAATCTTAAGTAGTCGTATTAAGCGTCATTCTGAAATAGTCAACAGAGATTGCCTAATACTTATTGTCTTGACCCCAGTTGTGCAGGGCCGCCAAGCCACTAGACTGCAGCTAAAGGTCAGTTTTTATTTCACCCTGATCTTGTCATTGGGAGGCTGTTACATGAGAAGGTCTCTAAGAGGAGCTTTGAAGTTGATGAATGTAGGACAAGCTTTTTGTTCTCAGCCTAACTAGAGCCATAGAAGAGAAAGACATATTTATAGATTGAGCCTGTGCATTCATGAAGCCATGTCTAAAGGAGTAACCCTTTAAGTTATGTTCTATCAGTGGCTTATGATACAATTACGGGAAAAGCTAGATTTTAGGTCCTGTACACTTGATAATATGTTCAAATCAATATAACAGGTGCTTAAAAATTACAAACAATTATTTGATATTAGTGGAATGGAATATAGTTTGAGCAGAATGCAACTTTCGTGGACCTTCACAAAACATATTTAGAAAACAAGGGTCATCTGAATGGGAAAAGCAGGCTTTTTCTTGCAGTTGTAATTGTAGCAACAATATGAATAATATTTTGCACTTCCATGATAAGACATCCGATTTGTTACTAGCTTAAGGCACCATCTACTGTGATATCTATTTAGATAAGTCTACATTTAAATGTGAAAATATATATTATCAAATAAATAAATACATATAATAAATATGTGTAGCATGAACTGTATAAATAATATCCTATGAGATGATGAGTCCTCTTCTTGACAGGTTTCAGTCCAGACAACTCAGAGCATCACATAAGTAGAGGCCATCAAAAGAGTTCCAAGTCTTTCTATACCAGTGTCAGTTATCTCCAATGCTGTCCAGCAATAAGCTAAACCCAAAGTTTAAAATCTTGTCATGCAGACATGCCATCACACAGCAGTAAGGAAGTCAGGACCTTCTCTTTGCTTACTTATTTAACCCACAGGCCTGGTGTTAAATGGGTCATGCTAGACCCCCTTCAGGTCATTAGGACACCCACTTTAACTGTCAGCACTCAGGACAATGAGGACCCTGCACTTTGTATCAGTACTGGCTCGTGCTCCCCAAAAGAACACGTCTTCCTCTCATCACTGGCTAGTGCACTGGTGCTAAAAGCCAACCATACAGTTCCCTCGCTTCTATACGGTGAGAACTGGGCGTATTCCTCTTCTAAAGGCAAGCGTGGTCTCAGCTATGGCCTAACACTTCTTTGTAAAGTTCAGGCACTTTATCGGGGTCCACCGGCCTGGGGAGGAAATGCGTGAACTTTTGATGTCGTCTTGATTTTGTCCCGTCCCGTGGTGTTCCATCCCTGTTGAGGGCCACATAATAGCGCGCCCCCTTTTCCCCGTTTTTGTAGAGATTGGAGGAGTATGTGTTGTACCAGTTCTCCTCAAACTGCTCCCGGAAGACGCACTCAGCTGTGAGTTTCTCCTATTAGAGAAACACATGGAAAATGTAGGCATAATGAATAAAGGATTTAGAATAGAGAGCATACAGAGAAAACAAAGACCAACCTGGTAATGCTTCACTTTAGTAAGAAGAAATGCAATGCATGCACACATAGGATCTCTCTGTACAATCACGAACAAGCAAAATAATTTGCACCACTCAGTAACACTTACAGAGCCATAGAGTTCCCCCTTGTCATTCATCCCCAGGTAGAGGCCACTGTCCACTCCTCTGATGCTGATTAATCCAACTGCCAGGCTTATGAATTCCAAAATACCTGGAGAAGAATAAATCAATTGTTCTAAGTATGCTCTCTGATGTCCAAGCCTTCGTCACAGATTGATAAGCTGCTGTAGTTATCCTCACTCACCCATTCACTTACACACTCACTCACTCATTTACTCCTTCCATTACTCACGCACTTAGTCATTTGCTCCCACCCCTTTTTTCACTCATTTACTCATTTACTCCATCATCCCCTCACTCATTTGCTCTCTTCCTGCCTCACTCACTCATTTACTCCCTCCATTATTCACTCACTCACTAACTTTCTCATTGGCTCCCACCTTTTCCATTCACTCACTCATTTGCTCCCTCCCTTCCTCGCTCTCTCTCTCGCTCACTCATTTATTCATTTATTAGCTCCATTACTCACTCACTCACTAACTTACTCATTTGCTCTCACCTCCTCCATTACTTACTCACTCACTCACTCACTCACTCATTTACTCCCTCCAATACTCATTCACTAATTTATTCACTCACTAATTTGCTCCTACCTCTTTCATTCAGTCATAGCTCTCTCCCTGCCTCACTCACTCACTTACTCATTTCCTTCCTCCTTTACTTACTCACTAATTTGCTCCTGTCGTCCTTTCACCTACTAATTCATTTACTCCATCATTGACTCACTCATTTGCTTCCTCCCTGTCTCACTCATTCACTCATTCACTCACTCCTTCACTCAGTCACTTACTCATTTGCTGCCTCCCTGCTTCACTTACTTGCTTACTTATTTACTCCCTCACTCATTTGCTCCTTCTCTCCCTCCCTCCCTCCCTCCCTCCCTCACTCACTCACTCACTCACTCACTAATTCACTCACTCATTTACTCCTTCATTCATTCATTCATTCATTTGCTCACTCTCTCACTTGCTAACACCTTTCCTCACTCAGTCATTCATTTAATCACTCATTTACTCACTTACTCATTTGCTCATGCATTCACTTTCTAACTCCTTCGATCACTCACTCATTCACTCACTCACTCACTAGCACTCTACAGAAATTTCAGACCTTCCTTGCCATAGTTGGGTATATCTCTGTATTACTATTGACCTACTGTAGAAATTATGAACACTGGACTGTGAACATGCTGTAAAAACTCACTGTTGTATGTGCTGTTTGCTGTTAAGTGCTAAAGGGTTGTGCACTTCACTCACCTAGCCATCGTCAACTAAAAGTCCTGATACTTCAGTGAAACGACATCTGTACACTGTATACACTGAAACAGGGATCTGCACATGGACATTTTTGTTTGCCGAGGTGCAAATTCTAACTGAAAGATAGAGCGAGACCTTAAGTTCCACTCATTTTGAGTTGTAATGCAACAGCATGCGGGACAGTTATGTTCCTTAGCTAAAGATACTGAAGACATACCCTTTAGGGTACCACCCCAGAGATGTGAGGGGTACCACCCCAGAGATGTGAGGGGAACCACCCCAGTGACAGTTTAGCACCTTTTCTACTCAGTGACAGTCTCAAACAAGAAGAAGAAGGTTCTAAAACCCTACAAGTCCAGGAGAACGGGTCAAGAACACTCAGGTGCTTTATCAGCCTACAGAAATGGGACCTGCTTAGTTCACCCAGCATCTTTTCACCAAAAAGGTTGAAATCAATGTGTGTGACTCAGTCGAAGCCTTTCCTCACATATAAACATATTAAAAACATATAAAAAATTCCCTTCTGCAAGTGTTAAAGCACGTGGAAACACGTGCAGTAAAGTGTATGCAACCCCTGTCCCGTACCGAAGCGGCTGTGGTCCTGCCTCGTGCCCTGCACCGTGCCGTCCGGCAGGATCTCCAGGTGGAAGCCGGTGCGGCAGTAGAGCTGCCTCCTGCGCAGGATGCCCTTCAGGTGCGTGAGGTCTGTGGTGGGCGAGAGCGAGAGCCACTCTGCGGGCACGAGGAGGCGCTCGGGCAACAGCGCGAGCCCGTCGGTCAGCGCGGGCATGAGGAAAGGGGAGCTCGCGCCGTCCGCGGCGCCGTGCACGAGCGCGCCGAACTCACCAAGCCCCGCCATAGTCCGGCCTGTCCGGTGAACGCGAGCCCGAGCGGTGGTGGGAGCCTAAACGCCGCGGCGGGACGATCCCATGCCTCCTGCTGCTGCTGTCGCTGCTGCTGGACTATTGCCCCGCGCAGGATGCGTGCGCGCGTGCGAAGGGGGCTGGTAGGGGTCCCAAGACGTGGGAGCGCGCGGGATAGGTTTCCACGATGTTCTTCGTCACTTCTTAAAAAAAAATCCACATTTGATGCTCCTGACTTGAAGGGAAAGTTCACGTCGCAGCGGTTCCGGCCGCTCTGAAGCTTGTCCCCCAGGGTCGAGCTGCATCCACTGCGCGCGCCGACCGTTGTAGCGCGCGCGCGCGTGTGTGAGCTGAGAGATCCCGAGCGTAACTCACAGTAGCCCGAGTTTCGCACGATCGGGCAAAGTGAGTGCGTGCGTGCGTGTGCCTGTGAGTCGGTGTGGGTGTGGGTGTGTGTGTGTGTGTGTATGAGCGAAGTGGTGGGTGCTGTGAGGGCTAGAAGCGCGAGGCAGGTGCAAAGCGCGCGAGCGGTGGGCGGGGACTGGTGGGTAAGACCTGCCTTGAGCGCGCGCGCGCGCGCGTCCGTTTCTTCCTTGGCCCTAGGTGGGCTGCGAATGTCCCCAAGATGATGGACAACACACAACAGAACCGGCGTAGCTGAATATGAGGCGGCTGGACTGTTGTACTTTCTTGAAGAGATTCTGGGAACACACCACTCTCCATCAGAACTGGAGGAGCCTCTTGGATGAGACGCGAAACGTCTTCAAGAAAGTACAGCAGTCCAGTTGCCTTAGATCCCGCAACGCCGGACATGATGACCTGGACAGATGAGAATCTCCACAAACAACACAAACAGAAGCGTTGGGGCGGGTCCCCGCGAGGAAAATGTCTTTAAAATGTATTGACAGGTTTAATTAATCAATTTAACCAATAAAATCAATTCATTTTTAAAAACATATCCCATTTTCCGCCGTTAGGTTTGGGTGCAGCTCTGCATTAGCTGCAGAAGTAAAAATTCCCAAAAGATAGAAAAATAAACATTAGATCGCGTATAGATCTTAGTGTGAGAACCAAACGTCGTCAGGAAAACGTCCTCAATGTGTCCACACACACACACACACACACAAATAAATGGATGAAAGTGACTCTTTGTCATTGTGAACACACTCAAGCACCACAACGAAATGTGACCTCTGCGTTTAAACCATCACACATGCACCAGTGGGCAGTTATCTACAGCGCCCGGGGAGCAGTGTAGCGGGACTGTACCTTGCTCAAGGGGACCTCAGTGGTGCCCGGGCTGGGCCTCGAACCTGCGACCTTCAGGTCCGACAGGCAGCGTCCTAACCACTAGGCCGCCACTGCCCTTACATAATAATAGTAATAATAGTTATTATTATCATTTTTATTTTTTAAAAGGACTTTAGGACCTTTAAGTCTTCATATGGGCGTAGAGATTTAAAGTGGGAGTGGGACGCGGGGACTTGTTTACGCGCTGCGCGCCGAGGCTGCGCGCCAGGCGGCCACGCGCGACCTAACATCTCGCGAGGAGTGAGCGCGCGAGCCGCTCTGTTACTGCCATGATGGCGGCTCTGCGTCGGCTCATCTCCGCGGGACACAAATACGGTGCGCGCACGAGCGGCGCAGCAATCTGCTCAACGAGCACCCGCTCGCTGAGACGGCCCGGGGTCGGCCTGGGTCTCGCGCTCGGGGGATTGGCTGCGTATGAGCTCTGGCTGTCCCGGGACGACGGCAAACGGTTCGGCAGAATGAGCCACCGTTACGGGCTGGCGGGATCTCTCCCAGCCGTGGCAGCACAAGAGAAGGTATGGCTGTGAAAACAGAGCGGGAGCGCGAGGCTGGTTTCGCACACGCACGGAATTTCGCGTCACTACGCGAGAAAAAGGGCTCGCAATGGGCTTTATTCGCGTTCTATTAAAGGCGCTCTCCACCGGCGAGAGGTGCTGAAAAACGCAACGCGGATTGGGTTTTTTTGTGTGTGTGTGTGAAATCCTCCCCCCCAGTGAGGTCACGTGCAGTCGTGTGTAGAAGTCACAAACAGCCCCAGGCCAATGACACGTTTTTATCTCATTTTATGTAGTCAAATATATAGAAGGAACTTAACATCTCACCAGGGAACAAACCCCAAAAATATGGATAATTTTTTGCAAACCGTAGTGCAGATGTTCTATTTATTTGCTGAGTTTAACCATTAATTTTGCACAGGCCACGATTTATGCTTCATATTCAAGCAATATCTAATGTATGGCATGGTGATTTTAATTTTTTTTTTTTTTTGGTTTCCTCCCAGCCTGAATGTCCTGGGTTCGATTCCTAGCTAACCAGGGTACTTTCTCTTTGGAGTTGGCATGTTCTCACCGTGTCTGTGTGAATTTGTGCCAGGAGCTCTGGTTTCCTCCCACTGTCCAGAGACATCCACATCAGGTGAACTGGAGATGCTAAATTGCTCCTAGGCTTGGCTGTGTTTGGCTGTGTGTCTACCCTGTGATGAACTGGCAACCTGGCCAGGCTTTTCTCCACTGTTCTCCCTATAACGCTGAGTTTGGAAAAGGATGATATGGATATTGTTACCCAGGTTAGGAGCTCTGAAAATGAATGAATCTTATGCCTGGCAAATTAGCAGTAATTGTACACTTAAATGTGCTGAGGTGTGCTCTTTGTAGAGGATGTGTACTTATTTCCACTTAGAAAATCAATAAAATGTCACTTGACTGGGGGTGCCAACACTTTTGCTTACTGTATGGCTGTGAAAATGTGCCTATGTGAGTGGAATGACATGTACAGAATTGAATATTATTGTCATTGTAGCCTATAAGTTATGAGAAATTTCATTATGCCAGTTCTCGAGTGTGAGGCCTTACACATACGTTTAATCACACTAACTAAGCTTATGGATATCCTGAGTTCTGATGGCACATTATGAAGGCAGTATATTGACTGAACAAATGGCTGAGTACAGCAGTTAAGTCAATTTCATTTGCATAGTGCTTTTAACAACTGATGTTGTCACAGAGTAGCTTTACAGGGTCCTGGTCCAAGCCCCTAATGAGCAAGCAAGTGGATTCCAGTGGTAAGAACTTCAACCAGAAGTTGGGCATGAGGATGGATCAGGATAGTCCAGACAGCAGGATGGGAGAGGATCACTGATATCTCAGGGGCAGCAGTGTAGCTTGACAGAGAGAGAGAGTTACAGCGAGAGCAAGAGAGAGAAAGAGATAGAGAATATAGATTGTTAGGGGTTGATACCAATCTGGTCCCACCATCCCTAAGACTTTTCTCATTTAGCATTTAATTTTAACCAATTTAAATTATGGACCCTTTTTCCTTACATAAAACCAAGATAGCGTTAAGTGTTCCTGCAGTGTCTCTGTTAACACGGTCTTCTTTAGCAGTGCTAATTATTGTAGCATTTTCTAACCACTGTCAGAAATGGAAGGGATCTTGCGTATGCAGAGACACACCAATGAAAGTACTGTTTTAGCCCACACCAGCTCTGCAGGCATGACACAGATGACCTGTTTATGAACTTTTTGATTGCTAGTAAAAGTAAACAACAGATTGAGATTAGGTACAGAAAACAGAAGAGATTAGGTTTGCCATTTCACTATGCTTTTAATAAGTCACTATTTTTTTTAAACTAGGAGAAAGATTATGCCTTGGCTATTTTCATTAACTCTACTAAGCCTTTTCCACTGTTGGGCTAAGAAGCATTGGATTTTTAAAAAAAATTAGCACAGGGCTGAATGAAGAATGTGTGTTGTTGCAAAACACTTCATGGTGTGTTGTTAGCCTGGCAGATGTCTTCAGTTTTCTACAATCTTGATTCTGTTTATCCTAAAGTGCATTTAAATGATGCACTTAAAATGGGGAAAAATGAAGAGTAAAAGATTAACAGAACAACATCACCACTACTAGTGATGGGAGAAAAAAATTATACAGTGTGGAAAAACAATATTCTATGCATAATATTAAATCAATACCATGTTGGCAACTATCAGTATTCATTTATTTTCAAATTTTCTATTTCATAATTTTCTAATTTTTAAAATGGATTAAACCTTTCATTTTGGTGCAAACAGAATGTCCACTCTAACATTGCTTGTGAAGATGATGGAAGAACTTATTCTTCCATTGCGTCACAGCAGAAATAGGAAATAAAGTTAGAGTCACCTAGATGGCTGCAGAGACTCCTATTCCTAAAGCACTGTCTGCTTTTAAGTAGAGGAATCACAGTAATATAGTGCTGTGGCCCAAATATTGTGATAGTATCATATTGTTGCCACTGTGGCAGTTCCCATGCCATTAGCTATTTCTCATGCCATTGCCTAGTGTAGATGCTCGGCACTTTTTGATAACCCTCATCGACTGTGGAGATCAAAGTATGAATGTCTTTCATAGGCTCTCAGTCCAGAAAGCAACTCTGAGCGCTGAGAGCACTTGTTCAGCTCACTGATTTAGAGAATCCACTCCTTTCTGCGCTTAGTGAAAAAGTAGAAAGACAAGGCTGCACCCTAATCATGTTCTTGGCATCAGTCTCTGGCAAGTTTGTCCAGCGGTGATCAGGGTGGACTGGTATTGAAAAAAAGCCTTCATCTGTTTGTTGGATCATTAAACCATGCAGGGTTGACTCAGTCTGCTTTGCAGCCTCCCTTACACTGCGTTCCTTTTTGTCTTTGCTCCCTTATCAACTCGGAACAGGGTTGGGGGGGGCAGCATTGGACGTAACCTTGACTTGTGGATTGAGACGCAGGAATCCAGGGCTGAGGTAACAGGACACGGCAACTTGGCAGCAAGGCTGACATTTGATGTGGGTAATAAGTAGCAGGGGCATGCATTCCCAGGGTGTTTGCTTGGTGCCCAGTGGGCCTGGCTGCCTGCCACCTGGGAAAGACATCAGCTCTGTCCTCGTGAGCTCAGTCATGTGGAGGAACCTGAATATAAAAACACATTAAAAACAATACAGAATAATATTCACGTTTGATTGGCTGGAAACATCTGACCACTCATGAAAACAGTCTGGCATGAAATGGCTGAGATCATAGTGCACAATCCTGCTAAACTGTTCTTGACACTCCTTAAAATCAAAGTTCTGTTATGTACTTAGCTTAAATGTACAGTTGTATGACAAAAGTATTTCATTCATATTTTTTTAAAAGTCTAAAAACACTTCCAAGTACACATTCTTTGAATGATACAATTGAAGAACCATTTGTAGGCCCCTAAAGAACCATATTTTACTAAAGATATGTATATGTAAAGTTTAAGGAACGTTTGGATAAGGTATATTGGTAAAACACATTTAAAAGGTTCTTCATGCTCACATATCTCATTTACAAAACTGGTTCTTTAGAGAACTAAAATGGTTCTTCAGTGGCATTATTCAGAAGATGTGTAAATGTTGTTTAAAGCTTTTAAGTAGGTTCTTCATACTTGCACTTATCATTTACAGAAATGGTTCTTGACATTGCACCGAAGAACCCATTTTGGCACAATTGATTTTTGTAGGTCAAATATTGCGGGTTGTAATAAACTTGTTAAATAAAAACAATAATATGAATGTTACATTTTGAACATTGTGTGCATTTTACACTGATCAGCCATAAGATTAAAACCACCTGCCTTGTATTGTGTAGTTTCCCCTTATGCCACCAAGTTAACTGTGGTACACCAGGTGTTCTGGCACCTTTCTCTCATAGCTAGCATTAACAGTATTTTGTGATACAATAGCTCTTCTGTGATACCAGACTAACCTAAACACATCAGTGAGCCTTGGGTGCCCATGACCCTGTTACTGGTTCACCCATTGTCCTTCCTTGGACCATTTTTGGTAGGTACTAACTACTGCATATCTGGAACACTGCTGTTTTGGAGATGCACTGACTGAGTTGCCTAGATATCACAATAAAGCCCTTGTCAAAATCGCTAAGATGCTTACACTCTTTTCTGCTTAATTACTTAATTTCCTGAAGGAACCTTCCCAAGGGATTAATAAAGTTTTTATCTATCTATCTATCTATCTATCTATCTATC
>JBBPDA010000034.1:3326531-3337901 GCA_037974385.1 Arnoldichthys spilopterus
TCTATCTATCTATCTATCTATCTATCTATCTATCTATCTATCTATCTATCTATCTATCTATCTATCTATCTAGCCATTCATTAATCTATTCATCCATCTATCTATCCATCCACTTCTTTTTGGAAGGATCTTGACTAAATGGCATGAGAGACTGGAAAAGGACAAAACTCTCCTGGCCTTTGAGATTTGTAACAAAAGCTTTAAAGTTCTAAACACTAATCTTTCAAAATGATACTCAAGAATATTAAGAATACTAACAAACTACAATTACTTGGAGGGTTTTCCATTCCTGAACATGGAAACCTGCAACATGGATAGATCTTAGACCTCACTTTATGAGGAAGCATGTCATAAATATTCATTTTCCTTCCTGTATTCTGCACGCCACAATCGTATGTCAAGAGTGTGGAACTGTATGGATTTCAAGGTTCTGTCAGCAATTCTGTATGTATCTTTAATATCCTTAAGAATGATAAAGAGCATGTTTTTGAGTATGGTGGATGTTTTAAGTCTGCTGGTGGATGTGTATGGTGCTTGATGATTAAGCGTGAAATGCTTGTCTGTGTTATCAGTGCATGTCCAGTTTTGTTTGATCCTGTTTGTACTAACAACAGTGGTACAGGCTGGATTAAACTCCAAGGTTCCACAAGGGGTTCTTTATTGCAGTGTTACAGAATAATCAAAAATGTTTTTCTAAAATTATTTGTTGGGTGAGGCCTGAAAAGATGTAACAGTTACCTACTTTGCTAGTGTTATGTTTTTGCATGCAGTCAGTAGAGGAGAATAGAGTGCCACTGCCTATTATGGCATTTCTTTAGACAAGTAAATTTCGAGTGTTTGTTACCTTATTGCTCTATTGCTTATTGCTGAGAACTAATACAGACTTGTAGTGGGCCAAATCACATGTTTTTCCTGCCCTGCTTTAAGTAATTTTCCCTAAACCTGTACAGTGCAAATAAAAATTAATCTGACTTATATATTTCATCATATGTATTTTTAAGAGTGTATTCTACCTACATGGGCCTGAAAGGCACAGAGCAATGTTCTTTAACATTTATGTTTGGCTAAAGTCAAATGAAGTGACCCTCATGTGTGGCTCAGCCTCAAAAAAGGCCAGGACAATGCAGCCCTAATGGATCTCGGCCCAATGCAAAACGAAACATGCCTCCATTGTTTGGCAGTGCAGCCAAATTGCACAGAGAGGAGAACAGATGATTTATGTTACTTGTCTACTGTCAGGTGGCGTTCGCTGAGGCATGGTCTCAGAGATTTCACTTAAAAGGCTCTCACCTGAATAAAGACAACTCCTCTAGGACCCCCATGTTTTATTTTTACAGTTACTTGAAAAGTGGTATTTGGGCTCAGATTACCCTTTTTTGTGATGGCCTAACCATGAACAGCAGTGTGCCAATCACAGCCAACACTTGAAGAATGAGGCTGTCCTAGCAGAGTAGCAAAATTTTTTTTAAATCTTACTCAGATTTTCTTCAAGGGTGTTTTTTAGTTTCTTGAAATCCCACCCACCATGAATCATTGCAATCTATAAGTCCTACGATTGATTACAGTGCAATGGGTAGAAGACTGTATTTGCACAGTATAGACATTTGGCACTGGTTGTTGCAGCATTTCAAAGGGTCATTGTAGTGAGCGTGCTGCCGTACTGACTGAACCTGTGCATGTGGTCATAAATCTTCCATTTTGTTTGGTGAGCTATAAAGACTACGGAAGAACTGTGTTTTATCAGGTGTGTTGCCTTTCCGAAGCCCTGTAAGGCACAGAATGTGAAAAAAATTGTTATGTAACATGAAAAAGCATGAAATAAAAAACAAATACCTGAAATGAAGGAAAAAAATCTTTTGATCATTTCAGGAAAATTGCTCCCCATCAGCTGACAGTTAAAAGGCATGGGCCTTTGATTTTAGGGATGTTGAGTCATAAGGAATGATCATACAACATTGCAAATGTCAAATCATTGTTAGAAGAGGGCAACATTATTATTTATTTATTTATTTATTTATTTATTTATTTATTTATTTATTTATTTATTTATTTATTATAAGAGCATGATTAAAAGTATATTTTTATTAAAACCTTAGAGACATATAGTTCTTGGATGGATTCCTAGTACAGGGTATGATGTTGGCAGTAAAACCATACTGTAAACCTGGGGGTACACTAAAGCTGGATTGTGTGTTTGTTAGTGCATTTTGCAGCTACTGCTTATAACCAATGACAATCGGCATCAGAACCTTAAAAAAACAGTGAATCCAGGTTTAAGGTCCCCTTACAGATATTCACGGTCTCCCTATATATGTCTTATTTGCCATAAATTCAATGGCTGCTGACTCATTGTCTAATTGACAGCCCATTTAGCATTTCTTCTGAATGACCTGCATGGTGATTGTCTTGTTGTGGCTTATTATAATTCCTACTTGGGGACAATAGGCAATTTTAAAGGAATACTCAAGCATTTCTCCAACCAATAGTCAAGCTTTCATATCTGTAACATACATTTGATTATCATGGATAATTATTTTCCTGTACTCAGAAAAGAACAGAAAACCTGTTGATTAAAAATACAGTTATTATAGAATCTATGGGCAGGTGCTGCAGTATTCCTTTAAGATGTCTGCAATACTGTTTTACTTCTAATTCTTAATATTTTGCTATTTTGATGCCGTGTGAACTTGTGTTTTAGCCTGCATGCCTGTGTGCATTCTATGCCTGTTTTAAAGCCTTTAACAGCTGTACTTCTGATATACAGGTCCTTAAAAAAGAACAGCCTCAGTTTGAACCCAGAAGCTTCTGGGATGTGCTGAAGCAGGGTGCGAGAATAGTTCTCTTTTCAGATCTGGTGGAGGTACAATAAAGCTCTGTCTCATCAGCCTTCTGACTTCAGTATCGTAATGCCATTTGTGAATAACAGTTCCTCTGTGTCCCTTGTGAAGATTTCTATGTCTTTCCCTCTATATGTAACTGATAGAAGCCTTTGCAGCAAGTTGAACTTTGTCACAAAGAGCAAAAAAATCTCAGTTTCAGGATGTAAAAAAAATGATGCAACCAGTGTGTGAAATATGGGGCAGGGCTGAGGGTGGGGTCTCAGGGATCCAAGGGGTCCTAGACCTCTTCATTGACTCTTCAGACCACCTGAGAGTCTGAACAAGAACATTTTGTAAGGTCTCTGGAAAGAAAATCGTTAAAAATTTTGCAAACACCACTAAAAATGGATTTTATACGCTCATTATGTCCAGTGTTCATTTTACAAATTGCAAAACACTTAAGGAGTACAGTGCCAAATTTATGAACAATGTGAATCCATGAAAAATTCATGGCAGGAGATGAGAAGGCAAATTTGGGGTGCAACTGCAAATAAAAAGAAATAGGTGAAATGGAAAAATGTTCAAGCTAAAGTTTTGCCAGGTGAAAGACTATCATCGTCAAAAAACTTGCATACACGTCGAGTTTAAGTACAGCCAGCATGTGCCAGTTTGCTTCTCCGAGCAGGTGAAGCATAAGTTGCTACCCAAAAAACATACCAAATGTTTTTCTAATGGTTTTATACTATTTCTCACACACTAATTGGTGTGGCAGTATTCAGTTGGGGAATAGCCATAATTATTGCCACCAGCTTTAGTCCTGGATTGGTCAATAGACAAATAACCAGATCTTTGCACAGTCACTCTGGTAGCCAGCCTGCAGTACTTTATATCAGTACCACAGTTGTATGTAGATGTTGGACAGATAAATTCAGCATAAACAAAGAAATAAATCGCTGTTTATTCAGGAGTTGACTATCCATTCGCAAAAGGCCTGTGTCAGTATTTTTCACCTCACCTCTTCATGTTGAATCAGTCTTATTATTATTTTTTTTAGCAAAATATGATTCTAAATCCAAAGTCTAAGCTGATAAAGTCTGCTTCTCAAACTCTCTGGATTTAAAGTTTTTGCAAAACTACACCATCACATGTGCCCACATGTGTCTGCACATAGTCAATTGGTCTTTAGAGGCAGGTTTTAGCATAAGGCTCAGCTAAGGACTCTGCCACTGAGAGGGCTGACAGAGTTTGCAGAAGACTTGACATATGACATACTCTTTAAGCAAGTATCTCATAGGGACAAACAATTTAGTAGATTTTGCTGCACCCTCCACCTCTCACCCCAATGGCATGCGGGACCCATCAGTTATTGGAGTACTGATAAGTACATTTAAAGCAATCTAGAAATTAAAAACGTTAGTGTGTATACAGCTATTAGCCACAGTATATTTATTTTGCTTCTGGCATATTTTGTAGCAATGGGACTAATAAGGTATTGTTGGAGCATGTTCCCAAGGAAAAAGGCATCATCAACAGCAACAACAAATCCAGCCTGAAAGGACATTGAATATGAATATGCAGACCTTTTGCATGAGTAACCTGTTTGCTGTGTAGCATGGGTGACTGCTCCTTACTCTGTCCTTGCTGTAACCCAACAGACTACTCAAATAACATTTAAACATTTTAATGAATCTCATCAAATTTCCACCTGTCGATGCTTAACAAGAAAAATCTAAGAGTCAAAGGCAAGGCTTCTGTTTAAGGACATAAGGCACTGATGTCTGCTCCATAAACTACTACAAAACAAATTCAGTGCACTTTCATCACCACGCATTTGTCTGTGCTGAACTGCTTTGTCTTGTTTCAGTGTCTGTATACACATCCTGTTGATAAGCCATTGAATGATTTTATTTTATGATTGCATTATTCTATTGTCGATTCTGAGCAATGTTTTTGTCTTTCACCATTTGCGTTTGCCTTCACAGCATGTACAAGAGAATATGACTGACACAACTCTGTTGGTGCACTTCTTTGGAAAGAAAGGAAAAACTGAACTGAATTTTGAAGATTTTTACAGGTAAAAGACCAATTAGAACATTGTGTCAAAATTCCCTAAAACATGATTTAACATTGATTTTAATTCTTATTTTGAAGCAATCAACACATAAACAAATAAAAATATATGAATATATATTCACAAAATCCAAAAACATGAACTGTTCAGAAGACTAGAGTTTGCATTATTTCAGCATTTGTAATTTGTTGTTTTCTGCATCAGTAACAAGGCACATTGAATGTAAAACGCCACCCTGCCACACAAAATAGACTATTTTTAATTATTTAGAAAATCATAGTTGAAACAATGTGATTTCTGTGTATGGAGAACGGAACGTTCATTCATTTGTATGTGGGGCTGTGCTGGTATTCACTATGCTATCCATCTCATAGAATTTACACTATATGTGTTTTGGTGCATGTGTGAGCACAAATGAGCTGCCAAGTTCGGGCTGATAGCGATTGGTTGTAATTCTGATATCTGACTGATCACAATATTTTTTAATTTGTGAACAATAATTTGTCCACCAATAAATTGAGCAGCTGTACAACAAATGTAAAGAAACTTATTAGAGTGTAGTGTGTAGTCGTAGTATGTGTAGTATGTAGTTACAAGATTGAGGAATTTAGTTTTAAGAATTTGAACTCACATACAGGACATTAGGGCTTATGCAATTAAATTACAAATGCATTTTTAATTTAATAAGCAACACCCGGAGTCACACAGTAAGAATTTCTTACTGAAGCCTGTATATTTACTCAATTCATGATGCCATGTCCTCTCTGCACTGCCCCTGTGTCTTGCTGTGTCTTCAGATTCATGGACAACCTGCAGACAGAAATGCTGGAGATTGAGTTCCTATCCTATTCTAAGGGCATGACCACCATCAGCGAAGAGGACTTTGCTCGCATCCTGCTACGCTACACCACTGTAGACAACATCAGCAGCTACTTGGAGAATGTGCGTCACAACATACCAGATGAGAAGGTAAAGGTTTTGCTCTTTTGCTCTTCTCCTCCTATCTACTGACGTGACTCTGCTCGCCACAGCTCACTGATCTTTGACAGGCCCGTATGTGCAAGCGTGCCCCTACTGCAGTGCAAAGTGAAGCCAGGCTTTTTAAAAGCGGTGTCAAGAGCTGCCATACCTGGTGTAGGATTACTTTACAACCACTTTCAAGAGTGCCTCTAGTTTTTTTCCGTGTAAAGACTCTGACATTTGTAAACCAGTAATAGTGACTAAGTTAAATATATTTATCTGCTTTATTTATTTGGAATTGTTTATGTAATCAGACACAATACACATTAATCAGTCCAAATGTTTAAGAATTTTGCTTTTCAGTTGTAGTTGATGATTGCATTTTTGTTTGAGAGAGTATCTAAACTGTCTTCGATTGTGTTTACTGCAGTGTACCAATTTACATGCAGATTAATTAGCATCAATATAAAATACAGACCTTTGCAAAAAGGTCTAATATTTACATTCACACTCTTGACTGGCAATAAGACCAAAATAAACAAATAATAAATAATAATTATTAATACAATACAGCAATAATTATAGATCAGATTGTACCAATAATCTGTTATCAGCTCCCTCCTATCCATGTGTTTGTATCCTTTAGGATATGACAAGCAGTACTGACTCTGTGTATTCCTGTTTTGGGAAACGTTGCCCAAGATGCTCTGATTGCAGTGAATAATGTTGCTCCCTCCCGAGGTCTTACCCTGGCAGTTTTTCATTTCCTCATTATTTCATACAAATGGGCTCAAACTACAAAGCATAAATCAATGCAAAATAGTCAGTTGGACTCTACATGCTGGTAAAATGGTGAATCTTTGCATTTTAGTTTATTCTCCTCAAACTGACCCATGCATTAAGAGGTTTTGTGTTATTTTCACCTATTTAGGTGGCTGTTGGTAGATGGCCATTGATGATGAAGTGTCTTATCATTGAGTTAAAAGAGATTTTTATGCAGTTCACCTTGTAACAACAGCAGAGCGTCACACGTTACTCATTAGTTCATTTGTAAAACAGACACAAGAAGGGCCTCATGCAAAGAAAAGGCTCTAGTGCCTAGAAATGGATGAGTGAGGTTCAAAAGACTGCTGGGCTGGTAATCTGCTAGCCTTAAGATGTTTTGGATAGATTTCTTTTGTTTTTGTTTATGTGAGAATAAGGTTAATCTTCTTTGGAAAAAAACTCTGCAAACAGCTTGACCCTTTCTTAAAGCCTTCAATCCCAGGGTGCTGACAGCTCCAAGTCACAGGCCTGTATCAGGACTTGGGTGGGTACACTTTGACTGTTTGACTAAGTTATTTTCTGCCTTTAGATCTGTTATCTGTCTGATGGCTTCAAGGTCCCATGGACACTTAAGGTTTCCTCTGATTGAGAGAGTCTGGTCCAGATAATGCTTGTTCAGAGCTCTGCATTTATTATCGGAAACATTATTCTCAGTGTTGGGACATCTTTTGGAGAGTCATTATTTTTATGAGTTTTCTCCCATGACGGCGGCTTTCATATCAGAAATTATATTCATTTTTTTCTTCTTCTTGTTAATGTCTTACTAAGAAGGGATTCATAAACTTTTTCTGTTAAGAAAGAGCACCTTTTTATTGAGTTTTATCTTTAAAAGATTCTAATAGTTTGACTGTTTTTTTTTTTTGTTTTTTTAGGGCATCACTTTTGAGGAATTTAGATCGTTCTTTCAGTTCCTTAACAACTTGGAGGATTTTGCCATTGCCATGCAAATGTACAACTTTGCAAGTCGATCAATTGGACAAGGTAAAATAATCAGGAATCTAAGTCTATTACAACATAAAAACATTACTGCACGATTACTGTGTCTAGCCCCTTTTTAGTGTCCAGCATTTGTGTGGATGACCTGCTGACATACTTTGCTGAGATCCTTCATTCCTTCATTCTTATTTGACCTGCAGATGAATTTGCGCGTGCTGTTTACGTGGCCACGGGCCTAAAACTTTCTCGGCACCTCGTCAACATCGTCTTCAAGATCTTTGACGTAGACCACGATGACCAGCTGAGCTATAAGGAGTTCATTGGCATCATGAAGGACCGCCTGCATCGTGGCTCCTGGGTAAATGAGACCGGAGGGTCCATTGGGGTTGTGTAAACGCCGTTTATCTTCCTTTTACAGCACCACAGGTGACAGCAGGGTTATGAACCCCCAATCAGTCTGGGGGGAAAATGCCCTGCTGGGATTTAGCTTGAGGAAATCAAACAGCCTGCAAGTCTAGTTCAAGGCTTTGAACTGTAGCATGACGTGATGGAGACTGCGAGGATAAAGTGTGGTACATTAATCAGATTTATTGACAGGTTTACTTAGTTCATTGAACAGAGTCTAAGGAGCTAGCCAGTGTAGACGTTAACCAAAACATCTATATCCGGACACAGATTTCACAGTTGCACTGCACGTAAAACCGGTATTGAGGTCATTCATTATAGTATGGTGCTACCATGACTACCATGGCTTACACAGTAACTTGTTTTTGTACATTTGTGCATAGACAGTTTTCCCTGGTGCTGCAAAACATTTGCCTGAAGATTGTCTGCCATCTAGTGGACATGTCTGAAACATTTTGGCTATGTTGGTTTTTCTAGGTTGTAGTTCTCAGAACAATGGTTCTCACTTCCAGGCTCTGCTATTTGATATTCATAATATGATAGCATTCCTTCCTACATAAGGTGACTGATTTTCTCTCATTTGTCCTGTTTCCTCATATACCTTAGGGATATCGAGGTGAGGAGAGGTTCACTTCCTTTAAGGCCTGTATGAAGAAGGAGCTGTCTGTAAAATAGGTCAACACTCTGGGACAAAGGACTTTGTGAAGCCTAAACCATGCTAAAAACTGTTACTATCCTGCTGCTATTCTCAGTGGAATTCGATTTTCTCTTTTTTCCCACTCAGTTTGGTTGTATGAATTTTCTCTGGGTGAGTTTTCAAATGGTCATTAACAACCACAGCACCCATAGCACAACTCAGACGCAATGTGGTTTTGCCTTAGCATCATGTTGCTCTTTAATATTAATGCACTGGATGATCAGCAGATACTAGAAGCTGGCCAAACTCTGCATATGTGAGTAGGAACTGTCATAGCATGGATTAACAATACAACAATTATACTTCAGGGAAGATTACCTTTACATAATCTCCTTTAACTTATATGTAGAATAATAAACTATAGTATTTAGTAGCATATTGCCATTCAAACCTTTCTGCTTTAATATTAGTTATTTATATTTATTGCGATACTTCTAGATTTAAATTTATGTTTTTGAACATAACGCTATGTACTATGTCTATGTACTTCTTTCTTATCAACTAAGAACCATAGCCATAAGACTGAAGACTGCACTAAGTGGATGTGAGTCTTCAGAATGCCCCATGCGATGATGATGATGTATGTGTCAAAACGTGTAAGCTACTGAATCAGATTAACCTACTACCTCCAGGAACTACGCCTAATACCTTTTTAATGTACCACTGCAGTGTGCAAAGCCCTTTAAAACCACTAAGTGCAAAGATAAAATACTGTAAAAGCAACAAAACACAGTAGCTAATGTTAAAAAATAAGATAAGAAAGTTTTGAAATACTTTATTCTTGCAAATATTTTATAAGTGGCAGCATTGTAAACTTTTCAGGATTCATGCTGGTGATGAAGCGCCTATACTTCTTAATGAAGGGCACATTCGTAGTCTTACAACACTGTATTTTTCTATCTAGTCTTAATGCATTGTGTCAGGACCTATTGATGCTTAAACTGGTGGTTCTTAAACTGGTTCATGGGGACCCCCACATGGTCCATGTTTTTGCTGTATTTCTGTGTGTTGAAGGTTAGGTTGGAGCAAAAATCTGGGCTGTGTGATGACTCCTGTAGACTGGTTCGAGAACCACTCACTTAAACGATCACTTTAAACTATTCTGTAGATTTAACTTGTGCTGCAGTAGATTTACTGATCTACATATAATAATAAAATAATTTTCATCTTTTAGCCAACTCGATAACGGTTTACACTGTAAAATGTAAAATGATTTATTTATTCTGAATAATAGTAACCATGTTTATCTTGCTAATGAAAATGTAAAGCTTGCTTTTGCATGTACCTTGCTGCAACTATGGACAACACTAAGTTGTTCGCTATGAGTTCTAAGCCACATAATCTTCTCTACATAAAGCGAGCACATTGCTAACATACTTTCTCTGAGCCTCTCCACTGCCCAGATCAGCTTACACAAGGCCTAACAACACAGAGCCCAATAATGATCTATCAGATGTGCTGTACATAGAAAATCAGTGTTCTTGCTCTTCCTCTCCATTGTGAATCTTCAGTGAATCTTATAAAAAGAACTATTGTCATTTCAGTGGCAATTAAGGTGTAATGGGCACAGAGAAAGGCATTAAAAGCTAGATTTGTTTAGTTTTTGATTGTGTTGATATACATGACATTACATTCGTGGTGCAATGCATCACACACAGCCTACTGAATGCTGTCCATTTAAAGGGCAATCTCATAAAAGATGACATTTATTAAATGTATAGGCAGTGTTTTGGTCACTTCATTGTATGTATAGTGTATGCACCTTATATTTATTAAGTTATATTACATTACAGTATTTTACAGCTATATATGCTAGTACACCATGCCTAATTCGATCTGCAGTTAGTTGATGAACAATAAATATTTCTGAACCAACTCAAATCTTAATGTTTCTTCTTCTTGGATTGTATTTTCCATCAGCATAAATCTAATAAAGCTTATATTTATCATCTCTACTCTATGTGTATTTTTTACACTGGCTAGTTATTCATTCCACTCATCTTTTTCAGTGATGCCTTACGTAGAGGTAGGTTCACCTAAAACCGTACTCTGTTAGAAAGTCGTTTCTGAATGTCAGTGACAAAAAAAGACTATCATCAGAATATGCACATATAAAAGCCCATATAACTAAATAAAAAAAATGTAACACCCACCTTTAGTTCTAAGATAAAGATTTAATGTACTTTTTTGTTCTTTCCATTTTATCCATTTCCGAATTTATCCATTTTAGACCAAAATGGTTCTCAAAAGAGGAGAACAGCGTGCACAAACTTTAGACTCTGCTAACAGTTGCTAATTAAATGAAACAATGGCATCATGTGGAATGCATGCATGTCATGTTGTGCTTATTTTGGCCAGCAGAGGGGGCTGGCTGTTTGCAATAGCAGCTTCAAATCAGTCTTCTACTAATAACATGTTTGTCTAGTTTTAGGCAAACATGCTGTTTAAACTTCAACAAAAAATCAGCAAGTGTTTGTTGAAATCACAGTATCACAACAAACATCTTATTAGGCCATGAGATATAACAACAATATACTGTTTGTTTAGCAGGCTTCAAGGGCTAAAATTGGCAACTATTTTAGCTATCTATCTATCTATCTATCTATCTATCTATCTATCTATCTATCTATCTATCTATCTATCTATCTATCTATCTA
>JBBPDA010000034.1:3350415-3362467 GCA_037974385.1 Arnoldichthys spilopterus
CTACTGAGGTACCCTTGAGCAAGGTACCATCCCAATACTCTGCTCCACATCTTGGAAGTCGCTTTGGATAAAAGCGTCAGCAAAATGAATAAATGTGAACATACACATTTATTGGGGAAAAATATTTTTCCCATTATGAAAATATCAGTTGCTCTTTACTCAGCATCAAAAGTTTGGGGTCAGATAATTGAATTGGTCCATAATTACTTTTTAACCTTTTTTGCAGTACATTTTGTACATCTAACATTTGTTTTTTACTGGAGATATGAAGTTTTATTATTATGAGCATTTGACTTTATGTTTATACCCATATGTATTTGCAAAATATATTGTATTTCTGGTTTATCTTTTTCAGTAACATATTTTGTCCAATTTTAATGTTTAGCCTTAATTAAATTAACTTGTTACTTGACTATCAAAATGTTATGTGAATTATTGAAGTAGTATCATTAATTTAATTTTAAAAAGTTTATTTTTAGGCTGTGAAAATGGTCAGTGGATTATTGAAGTTATAGTATTATTAGTATTGACTTACCTCATGTAGTAACCATTTTATAAGATTCAGAAACAACAACCATGCAACAAGCTATTTTAGTCCATTTTCTAAAATATAACATGTTGGATTAACTTTTATGCATTTGGCAACAATATTGTAAACTGTCAATGAGAACCATGCAATTACTAACAATAGAAATTGTCATTTTGTCTGTTTAGTTTCACCTGTCACACTGTGACAAAGAGCAGTTGGAGCGGGAAGATCGTGGGGAATCTCAGCAGGAGATTTTGAGAAGAATAGCCAAGGATTTGCCCATTTACACCCGCACAACATCTGGAGGTAAGATTGCAAGGCTACAAGACTTTTCTGTTATCAGCTAAACTACACAGATACATTCTATAGATACCAATAAGTGGAAAAGGTATCATATTAAGTCAAATTTGCAGTGTTTAGAAAATGCCATTGTTTCTTTAATGTGCTGCAAAATTTGTCTCCTTAGCTGTTCGTTATTGTGAGCGGTGCCATCTGGTGAAACCTGACCGATGTCATCACTGTTCAGTCTGTGATAAGTATGACCTCCACAGAGTGTATGCGTTAGGTTTTTTTGAATCATGTTCCTTGCATAACAGTTCAACTGTATTACTCACTACCATTCGCAGGTGCATCTTGAAGATGGATCACCACTGTCCATGGTATGTACTAGCTCAGAAATTTAAAGCAGACAAAGAGCAAGACCACCTGCAGGTTTTTTTTTCTTAGTACATAGTATATAGGAACAATTTGAAGGAGAGTGCTGCCTGGTTTTAAGTGTATGAATGTCATGTTTTAACAAAAGAAAAGTCAACACAAAGAAAATTACTTTGAATAACTTACAATGGCGAGCTAAATATGGCATGTTAATCTCCTTGGCAGTTGCTCCTGTGTTCAACTTTGTGTTTCATGTTTTCTGACAGGGTGAACAATTGCGTGGGCTTCTCAAACTACAAGTTTTTTACACTTTTTCTTGCCTATTCATTGCTGTATTGCCTCTTCATCACTGCAACAGACTTACAGTACTTCATTAAATTCTGGACTGTAAGTATGAATAATTTATTATTAACATGGTCTTCAGTTGTAAGGGTGGGTTCAGTTAACCTGATGAATATAGTTCAATTAAGGTTGTCCCTTGTCAGAAAAAACACCCAAGACATGCCCTGCATTGAGCTTTTCTGGAAGAATTCTCTTTTAATAAGAAATTGTGTTTGTTTTCAACTTTACTGTCTTTTTATTTCCCTGGAAGGCTGATGGTAAAACCCACGAGCGTCTAAAAGAGTATTGGGTAGGAGTTAGGTGCTGATTCTGAACACTGCTGGATCTCCATATACATCTAGCCAACTCCTGTAGTGGCCTAGGATGCAGATAATTTGAAGTCGTTTAGGGCTAAATGACTGCATGGCAGTAACTGTAGATCATTTTGTTAACTGCTTAAATAGGAACCCTTGATGCTTTGGTGTAGTTTCAGTCCTCTCATTTTTACTGCTTTACAGTTTATAGAAAGAGTTAGCAGCAGAGCAAAGTTTTCTAATCCACAGTAAGGGTGAGCAATGTATGTATGTCAAGAACAAATCTAAAGATACAGTATGTGTTTTCACGACACTGAGACTGTCAACACCTTGGAAATGTTTCATGTCCAAATTTACAAACCCCATTTCCAGAAAATTTGGGACAATTTGCAAAATGTCCAAACTCTTCCAGAATTGGGGTTTGTACATCTAGTCCCCATTGTGAGCAGATCAGCACATACATGGTTTTTCATCTGTATTTGTGTTTCCTTCTCCAGTCTGCTACCATATGAATTATCAATCTAGACCTGGACACATTCATAAGCTCAGAGTGCAAGATGGTCTTTGATTTTGGGACATCAGCCTTGCTCCTATATCCCATTGGTTACGTTCCTTCTTAATAAAACTAACACATAGTCCCAACTTACTAAGGTGTGGGAACAGGATTCTAACATATTGACTTGACTTAATAGGGTGAAGGAATAAGATCATGAAGATATTCCCACTAAGTCAAATGAACAAAATACTTATGTTATTCCCACTTCTCACTAAGTTATGGCCATGACTTAATTGTCTCATTCTCACAACTTAATTATCTTCTCACAATATGAAATTGGGCCACATGTTGCTACTGGGTCACCAGTGACACTTTATAGTATGAGGACACAGTGCCTTGTGGTGAATGAGGCCAGGAAATGTGTCTGACCCTGTTTGAATGATCTGATCATAATTTGATGACAGTGCAACCTTGAGTGTTGGGTTTCCATGTGAAATGAAAATTGGGATGAATCTGTTAACCAAAAATGCATGTGAATTCAAGGAGTGAGCAGCCAAAATGTCTCACAGTGTTTCATTTTCTGAGTTTTTGATGAAATAAGACAAAACACAAAAGCAAAACAAGCAAGCAAATCAATCAATCAATTAACATTGCCCACCCCTTAGCCACAGCAGCACAGTCTGTATTCTGTAGAATGCACATGTGTATTGACTGAGATTCTCCTGTGTTTTCATGTGACTTTTTTCAGAATGGGCTGCCTGACACTCAAGCCAAGTTCCATATTATGTTCCTTTTCTTCGCCTCTTCCATGTTCTCCGTCAGTCTGGCTTCACTCTTTGCCTATCACTGTTGGCTTGTCTGCAAAAACAGGTCTACCCTGGGTGAGTTGGATAATGTTAAAGAAATAAGTAGATCAAAAACTGCTGATTATCTTTGTAGCACCAATCAATAGAACATGTTATTTCATGAATTAATGAGAGTTTTTCATTTTGAATTTGCTAAAGAAAGCCATAGTTTAGATATAGTGAGATACCATTGTGCTAGGATACAATATAGACATGAATCATTAAATGTATTAATTTATGGTTTTTGTCCAAAGTCCACAGTTCACCCAACCATATCAGTTAAAAGATTGAATTCTTGTGCCTCTAAAATCCAGCTAAATCTTAATATGAAAGTTAAGGGGGAATTATTTTTTATTTATGTTCATTTAGGTACAAGTTAAACATGAGTTGTTGACATACAAATGAGCATGTTTTCATTGTCATTCATTTGCAAAAACGAACATACTTAATTTTTAGTGAAACATATCAATATCAGACATAAATATGTGACAGATCTAGCCTGGGAGTAATTCTAAACTCCATACATTTTAGCCCCTTGTTTTGATGTCAGCAGTCATCAGCACTCAAACCTTTTAGTTGTTTAAACCTTTGATTCAGAAGATTTGCAGCAGGTGAATTTAACAGTAATTTGTTAAAAAAAAAGGTCAAAATGCTTTTTATTTAGGCCAATCTTTAATGAACATAAAGCAGATTATGGCAAAATATATTTAATTTAAAATTTAAAGAAAGCAGTGTGCCCCAAACCTTTTGACAGGCTGTAGGTATATACAGTGTATACACCAAACAGCCATAAAACTAACACCACTGACAGGTAAAGTGAATAGCACTGACTGTCTAGTTATTTCATTACGATGGCAGCTGGCAGAGAGTTAGGATGTATTAGGCAACAAGTGAACAGTCAGTTCTTGAAGTTGATTTGCTGGAAGCAGGAAAAATGGGCAAACATAAGGATCTGTGCCACTTTGAAAAGGGCCTTATTGTGATAGCTAGACGAGTTATTCAGGTATGCAGCAGTTAATACTTCCAAAAGTGATCAAGGACAGCTGGTGAATCAGTCATGGGCACCCAAGGCTCAGTGGTGCATGTGGGGAGTGAAGGCTATTCTGTCTGGTCCAATCCCACAGAAGAGCTGTGGTTTAAAAAGTGAATGCTGACTCAGATCTGTCAGATCTGTTTCAGCAGCATGAAGGACGTACTCACACTCTCCTCTGCACCCTTATTTCCCTGGGATGGATATTTCCTTTTACCTGAGCTCTGTTCAGGCTCCCCTATAGGTGCCGTTGCTATGGTCTGGCATATGTACTAGCTGGGCTTAATGAGCGTCATGGCAACCTGATGAGAAGGGGATGATCGGTGTACATTATGGGCCAGTTGTTCAGATCTGAGTAAAACCTTTATAGTACTGTGCAAAGAGCAAAAGTCTAGTTTGCACAGAATGGTTGATGTACTAAAGGGGATGGAATTAGAACAAGAGAAGCAGTTTGGAAACGGAGATGGTTATAGAGATGGAGATATCTACTGCTCTCTTTCAGATACAGAGCCATTGATTATGTAATGCTCACTTGACTATGCTATTATGCCATATTCAGTTTCGGGCACCTATCAGCAGCACCCGGGGAGCAGTGTAGCAAAAGGTACCTTGCTCAAGGCTACCTCAGTGGTTCCTAGGATGGGACTGTACACAAGGGCAAGGTTCTAACCACTAGGCCACCACTGCCCAGTGCCACAACTGCCTTACTCAATATGGCCCACATTTTGAGAAAGGTTAATAAATTGTGGCTTTTTTTATGTTCCCTGTTTTTTTTTTCAACCCCTCAGAGGTCTTCCGTGCACCTGCCTTCCGCCACGGAACTGACAAGAATGGCTTCAGTCTGGGAGTCAGCAAAAACTTTCGCCAAGTCTTCGGTGATGAAAAGAAATACTGGCTTATGCCAATTTCTTCCAGGTATGTTATCTCATGCAACATCCTAGTGTATGTTACTATAGGTCCAGTGTGCCTTCAAAACTTTATGTGCTTTTTTTGTCATGATGGTAGCCAGGGTGATGGCTGTTCCTTCCCCACCTGTCTGGTGAATGCTGACCCTGAACAGCCTGCCTCACCATCTGGACATGCTGCTGTCAAAAGGTCCACTTCTCTCACACCATTGCTATGATAAGTGACTGTTATCAGTATTTCTCATTTGGTTACCAACAGTGTTGTGTATTTCTCATCTTTTGTTTGTCTCTTTTGATTGACTACTAGTGATGGAGAAACCCATCCATTTCCTGCTAAACCTCTTAGAGAGTCGCAAAGCCGGCTGCTGAGTAACGGTCAGACCTGGACAGACAGTGAGGGGACAGAGGATAAAGACAGGCAAGGTGAGTGACCAGTGTGATAATCCTACCTTTGTCATTGCCATGCATTACAAAATACAGAAAGCATTTGATGATTAAATATACTGCATATTAATATTCTGAGCTTTATTAAACGCCTGGGCTCTCTTATATTGAAGATTTGAATGCAAAGTAGGTAATAAAACCTAGATGACAAAAATATTAATGCAGTTAAAGTGATTCTAGGTCACACAAAAAGCCTTACTTAGGGACACATGAGAGTAGCTTTTATATTAAAACAAAGTGTGTTTTGTTGTCTCCAGTCTCATGACTTGGCATTTTGTAAAATGCCTTATTTATACTCTTTGTAGGCTGATCCACTGTTCTTATGACTGCTTACACAACACTGCTCCCATGAAAAAATGAAATCATTGTCATATACACAAATCAGCCATAATAATAAATAAGTCCAGATATTAAATAAGTAATCTACTGAAAGGGGAAGTGAATAATATACATTATCTCATTCAAAGAAAAATATTAGGCAGAAGTGAGCAGACAGTTCGTGAAATTGATGTGTTGGAAGCAGGAAAAATAAGGATCTGAGCAACTTTGACAAGGGTCATGTTGTAAGGGCTAGACGACTGAATACTTCAGAGCATCTCCAAAACAGTAGGTCTTGTGGGGAATTCCTGGCAAGCAGTGATTAGTACCTACAAAAACTAATCCAAGAAACGAAAACTGATGACCCGCAACATGGGGCCCAATGCTCAGTGATGCGTGTGGAGAGTGAAGGCTGGCCCATCTGTTGTGGTCCCACATGCTGGCTATGATAGAAAGGTGTCAGAACACACAGTGCATCGCAACTTGCTGCGTACGGGGCTGTGTAGCCACAGACCAGAAAGTGCCAAAAGCACTGCTAAACGCACATAAACATCAGAACTGGACTATGGAGCAATGAGAAGGTCATTGCTAGGTAGACTGGCTAGATGAATCACGTTTCATTTTACATGATGCGGATGGCTGGGTGCATGTGTATTGCTCGGGGGAACCAGGATAAACCACAGAAAGAAGGCAAGTTGGCTGGCAAGCCAATGTTATGCTCTGGCTAATGTTCTGCTGGGGACACAGGGGATGTTACTACACAGTAGTTTTAAGGTTATGGCTGATTAGTGTATTGCGTATTTATTTAAAAAATACATTCAACATTTTTTCATTATGTTGTTTTTTTTTGTAGCAGTATAACCTCCAACACAGTGTGGTGTATTAGTACAGTCAAACAAAGCACACTGATTACTGCTGGTTCTTTTTTTGTCATTCTCAACAGGAACAAGCAATCCGGCTATGACTATCGAAAAGGAAACTTAGTCCTATTGCTTAAGGAAAGAAGGTTTGTTTTTTTATTGGCTTGTTGTATTGTATGGACATAGAGGCAAACCAGCCCAAAACTAACCAGTGAAATGTTATTTGAAGTGAAGATTTGTCATTGTATACACACTCCATCACACAAAGTGACTACAATGAAATGTGACCTCTGCATTTAGCCCATCTACACGTGGAGCAGCAGTCAGGTATCAAAAACACTCAGGGAGCAGTGTGGCAAGGGTATCTCAGTGATAACCAGGGTTGGGACTTGAGCCTGCAACCCCTTCAATCACAAGGGCAGGTCCCTCACCACTAAGCCACCACTGCCCTCTTTTTACATTTTTATTTTTAAGAGAATGTATATATAATTTATTGTGCCAATACATAATCACTATTTTAAAGAAACCCTGACTGCTAGTGTAGCCACTGATGTAAAGGCAAATTAAGACAGTCATGATGTTTCTTAGCAGTAATTTTAGCTAAACTTGTGTCTGCATTTAGCAGCAAGTTTAAGAACAAATGAAAAATGATTACAAACATCCCGTCGTCAAGGATTCATCCAAAAGCAGTTGTAGTTTTTCTGCCCATCTTCAAGATACATCATCCGAAGGGGGTTTTCCTGGTCTTTGAAGAGAAAAATTGTTTTCTTCTGTGGTGTCTAGAAGGGCGTATATTTACATATAACATATAAAACCATGGTTAATTTTTTTATATTTTGGTCGAATTACTCCTTTAAGAAATGACATATTTGTTAACACTGAATGCCCATTTATAAGCCTTTTTAGTCCAACATCAAGAAAGAAAACCCATTTATTCACATTTATCACTTAAATGATTGTAAATACAGTGGAAAAATGTCTGTTGTGTCCTCTTTATTTTCATCAGATCCTTTTGTGGTCATGGGCTTTGTCCATGCAACAGTGAAGAATCGTCTGTCCTGAAAAAGCGTTCTGCTGCAGCTCCTTTGGGTTTCTACGTAATTGCTTGAGTAGGGTGCTTCTTTCTAAAAGCTGACTGTGCAGGATTACCAGTATGTATATTCATGAGTAAGTGGTTAGGAACCATAGGGTCCTTTGTACTCCATGGAGACGTCGTGTATGTACACTGTGCCTAAAGACAACACTCACTGAAACAGTTGCACTCTGGGTGACATTTGACCTTGCACACTTTGTGACCCAGTTGGTAGAACTCATAATCATGAATTAAAATGATCTCCAAAGTGATTATTTACAATTAATGCCTTGGTCATACATTTGTGTGGTGGAGATTGTATTTAAGGTTAAATTTTATACCAATCTGGGATGAGACGTTGTTGTTTTGTGCATGCTGTGTGGTACATATGTATATGTTACATTTCAGATCCCAAACCAGAAAGCCCATACGACAACCTGAGGCACTGTAATACATACTGTGATAGCTGTGTTGTGAAGTGCTGTCAAAATGCAGTAGGAACGAAACCTAATTTTTTATGTTTCTCTTGTTGGCATGTGTAGGCAAAGATGTTTGTATTTGTACCTGCTGATAACCAGCCTTTACTGGCTCGTGCTGTAAACTAAGAACTGTATATCATTAGTTGCTCTCAAGGTTTTTGCTATGGCAGTTCCAAAAAACATAAAACATTTTGCTATACTGAAAAATTATGGGTTTTTGCTTAACTTTCCAAAATCTTGAACATGCTTCTGAGCTGTGCAGGACCAAACAAACAGGCGAGTTTTTAATTAAAGCCTCCTCCATGGAGAGATTGAAGTGTGGCCTGCTTGAGAGCAATGAATAGTTTTGACCTCATAAGCACAGAAAGAGAAAACTTTGGCTCGTTTGCACTTTAGATTACATGTGAATACACTTAAACCTGCTTGCAGTATTTTTCTTTTTCAGTGTGATGCAAGAATAGGGTTAGGAAGAATAGATGTTTCTACTACAATTTGCAGACTTTGAATATCATTTTATTTTTAATTGTTATTATTATTATTATAATTCAGAAAGGGTATCCCTACTCCATTATGTGGTACTGTATGTTGAGATAAGCTCATTACTATGGCTGCAAATACAATATCAGAGTATAAAGACACCATGCTTGAAATCAGGTATGATGTTTACAACTGCAGAACACTCACTAGTGGTTTTGGACGGATGGGTGAAATGTTCCTAAGGGCTCTATAACTCTTTGATACTGCTTTTCATTTAATATGATTCCAAGAGTATTGCATGATATGGGACCTCTAACAATGTAACCTTGTTTTTTTTTTTTTATCACAAAGGCATAATGAGAAACAGACATGCCAAGACTTTCTAAATGTACTGAGGTGTTTTTATGTGCCTGTTTGTAGTCTTTATTGTGGAAACTGTTCAACATAAGACTGAGCATCATGAACCATATAGTATAGCCTATAGCCTCTGCCACAGTAAAACAATTTATGTGCAAAAACAGACTTTACCAGACTGTACCAAATGAAACTGTACCATACTGTTCAACACAACATGGTTTATTTCTCATGCATTATTTATGGATGAGTTTATACCATAGACATGGATGAATGTCTTCAGTTGAAGTAATAAAGCCAATGTTTTATGTACCTCTGTTTTAAAGGATTTTTTTCTTCTATTTATACACTGACAAGCCATTTTATTAGGTACCTCCTATCTCCACTCATCATCAGGATTTATCCGATATAGTAGATTACAATTACAGATTGTAGTTTATCTGTTTGCATCATTTGCTGCCCTATTTACCCTGTTCACCAATGGTAAGCACCACCATTTGGCACAGCAGTGATACTGACATGGCAGTGAAATGTAATGCTGCTTTGCCAGATCTAACCTGGTGGTCCTACTTGCAGAAATCAAGTGCTGATAGTTCATCTGATGCTGATGAACACAGGCTGGTGTTAGTCATCCTCTAGTCCTTCATAGTTCTAGCTAAAGAAAACTTTTGGCTGGATATTTTCAGTTGATGGTCTATTCTCAGCCCAGCTGGAACAATGAGATGTTTAAAACTCCTGCGTGTGCAGCACACAAACATTCCACTATTGTCAATGCAGCTGCTGTGCTGAGAATGATCAGCCATCCAAATAATACCTGCTCCTGGCCATGGATGAACAGGATAAAGGGGACAAATGGTCTGGAGAAACAGACTAGTCAATAACTGTAAACTACAAAGTGCATCTGTATGGGAAATGGAACTGACAATTCATGACAATGAGTGTAGACATAAGATCATACAAGTGGCTCATCAGTGTAAGGAGTCATACATTGTGGAGGATGGATTTATGGACACACCCCTGCATGCAAGAATGTATTTGGAGCATCCACATGCCTTTAAAAACAAGGCCCACAACTTTTCAGATGTTAGAAAATCTGAGGCCTTTATTTACAAAAGCTCTAAAAACAGTCACCCTTGATATTGCATATTCTCAATATTCTCACGTATATTTTACACAGTAATGGAGTGGAGAGGGAAAAAGGTCACGTGTCGATTTCATCATTCTCCAGAGGCGACATTCAACAAAAGATAGGCAGGGTCCATGCAGTTCACATCTCTGTAAAAGCTCAGACCACGACTCAACACAGCATTTAATCAAACGCCATCAGTACATGCAGCAGATCTAGGCAACACAGAATCGTAAAGCAAAAAAAACCCAAACAGCACAAAATGTGCATGATTGAAAAACCAGCGCTACAGGTAAATCTAATTCCAATGACACAGAGTACTTGAGTTGGTTACTTTTTTTGTTCTTTGTAAGAGGCATAATGAATAAAAGGCTTTGAATTTTATACTAAAATACTACAAAACCTTTAAGTCACTTTTAAAAATGAAGACAGTATTGACACAGAAGAGGTCATCTCACTTCAGTTAAATAGTGGCAGTTATGCATCACTCTCCTTGGTTTGTGGTAAAATCTGTGCTAGCCCAACATAAAGGTAAAATCAGTGCAAGGCTTCACTCGTGCCGGTAAGTGCCATAGTTCTGTGAGACGCTCTGTCTGTCCCAAGCTGCTGCAGATTGTGAAAAGTGGGTGTAGTACTCCTCTGTTCAAGGAACAACCATGTAGAGAACTGGCATATAAGGGTTTGTTGAATTAGTCTATGTACCATTCAACAAAGAATGAGAACGAATGTAATAAATTAATGATAAAAAAACATAAAATGTAGCTTAATATTAAGGCTGAGCTTTGCGGGGGGAAAAATAAAACACCCATTTTTTTTGTCTGTCATCATAAAAGAAGAACATTTTGTGACAAAAGTTTAACATATAGAAGGCAACAAAGTGGAGGAAGTTCTTTCAGCTTTCCATCTAAAACCAAGAGTCTCACTGGAGCTTTAAAGTGCAAATTCCTATTGAACATCTCATGAAAACTAAAAATCCCATGTTTTAAGCCCTGCAGGTGAAGGTTTCTACAGTGAGGGGGTTCTTGTGGTGTCATGACTGCTGCTTGTTGGCCTCCTCTTCATAGGCATTGCCGGTGCCATTCTGGACATAGGACGAACCAGAGCCCAGTCCATACAAGTGACCACAGTACTTAGCATCATCAATATGATCCTCAAAAAACATCTGAAATGAGAGAAAAGCACAAATGGTTACACATGGAACAGGGTACATATTCTTTAAAAAAAAGTGACATACTTGGATGTGTTCTTTCATGAAAATCAACAGAATATGAAAGGTGTTACTGCTATAAACGGCACTCATTTCTGTACAGTGCTGACATTTTCTTAACATAAAGGCTGCTTAAAGGAGATAAACTTAATCAACTGAACACTGAGGGTAAGATAGTGTATACCGGAAAAGTTTAAGAACGCCTTTTAGAGGTCAACACATTCAATGAAATTCAAAATTGCACATTCAAATGCTGAAAATGCTCATTCAAATATTTGAAGCTACCTTTGCAGTGCTCCAAGTACACTTCAGATCAGGATCTAATAACATTGTCACACACAGCAGCCAAACACCCAAAACATCATGCCATTCCTATCCACAAAAACTTGACAATCTTGCCTTTATTTACAGATTTAAATAGTGACAAGTTCAAGGTCAAATTGCATTGATTTTTGTTGATTTTCTATGTAAAAATGAGTCGTCCTCTACAGAGTACAAACTAAAACATGGAATTCTACTGCAAATTGCAGTGCACACTTACTTCTAAATTTAATATACTGGGGGGCAAAACTTTTATACAGATCAAAATTTACGCTTTCTGTCCAATTTCTTAATATGTAT
>JBBPDA010000034.1:3362567-3374417 GCA_037974385.1 Arnoldichthys spilopterus
ATTTACGCTTTCTGTCCAGTTTCTTGATATATATATATATATATATATATATATATATAAATAATAATTGTATATATAAATAATAAGAATATTTATAAAATATACTTTTCTGTAGGTTGGATGTGTCACTTATAAAACAAAGAAAACTTGACCAGTCATTAGTATATATTGTAGACTCTGCCATTCTAAATTTAATTATATGTCTTGTTCAAAAAATTATTCACGTTTATAAACGGACAACTCTCTCAACCTTAAGGGTTTACACTGGCATGAGCATTTGAAGATGCTTGGTATTACATAATGCTGTTGTGGATTTAGGAGACTGAAAACTGTATATCTTGTTTTGCAATTCTAAAATAACGTTTCTGCAAAAGTTGTAACATTTTGTAAAATGCAATAAAAGCAAAAATCTGTGATTTGTTAATTAAAGAAAATATTTCTAATGTTATCAATGACCATAAAAAACAAATTTAAAATGTAATACCTGCAACACACTCAAAGTAAAGACAGAGACAATGTTTCACAGCAAGTTTCCTTTTAATGACACTTTACCATTTAAGTGCTGATATTAATAATGATGTTGTACAAGTGGAATTTTTGCCCAATGATGCTTGATGCTGCTCAACATGCTGTGCACTACTGACATGGCACATGCACGCTGTCTAGGCACATGCAGAATTAGGCCTGCCATTGTGTTGCTGAAATAATCATGGACACTTCCTGGAAAAAGATGATGCCCTGATAGGAGTATGTGTCTCTCTAATATCCCAATATATGCCACTGCATCAATCTGACTTTCACATATAGGCCATTCCTTTCAAGCCATGGGCACTGATGGACCCCCCATGCCATGACAGACTGCATTTTGTCGAGAAGTCTGGATTGTCTATTTTGTTTTTGGCTTAAAGAAGTCAGTATTTGTTTCCAAAAACAATCTGATGTATGTGGATTTTTGAGCTGAGACTTATCAGAACACATCTGTTTTTCTGCATGGAGCAGTGGTTTCTGGGGTTGCCCTACACACACTGTGATTCCTACAGATTCCCTTAATGTTTTTACAATATTATGTACTGTAGATGCAGCATCAGACAGCACCATTGCTTTTGATAAGAGCATCTGACAAATGTTGCAAATGTGACTGCAGCCCAAGATGGTTAAAGGACATTTATGACAAATGAAGTTATTATATGCAAACTACTTATTTATTTGTAAGATGTTGCTGTGCAGAGCACTTTAGAAAGAAATTAGCTGTCAAGAAAATAGCTAAACATCAGTCTTCAGAGGGATCACTACAGACATGCCAACACACATGCCTACTGTAATACTGAATGGAAGCTTAAAAAACACTTAAGGTTATCTTTAGAAGACCGGTAAAAATCTATGCAGTACATGGGCTTTGTCCATGTTGCAAAATTTTATTTTTCAGAGGCTTCTCACTATGCCATGAAGTTCAATTTCAACTTCAAATTTGCAATGATCTCATTTGTAAAAGTCAGTGTGGTGAAAGACTTTAAAACATGCATGCAATTATGCAGATGCTTATAATAAATGAGACAGAAAAAATCCTCTCACCAAAACATCTGATTTTCACAGTTCACGACCTACCTCTCTCATCTTAAAGAAAGCCATTCCCGTGAGGAGAGAATCTGAGCCTGCCTGATGCTGAGGCCCAATCCTCTCCAGCTCCAGCTGCTCAGCTACCTCCTGCAGGCCACCCTGCACATAACAGCAGTCACTTAACACCCTGCTTTCACATACTCAGAGAAACATGACATTTTCAGCTCCGGTGGCAATCAAAACTTAAATGCACAATAATATCGACATAACATCTGTATCAGCAAATGATTGCTTAAAAACAAATAGAATTCAGCAGATTTTGAGCAATATTTAAAAAAATACACTATTTAGAGCAGAATGTTTAGAGAATGCTGGGCTACTAGGCTAAAATAACTGCATAATGCTAAATGAGGTGGATATAGGTTTTTAGGAGATTGTGACAACAGTAAGATCTTAAAAATATGTAAAAGAGGAAGTAGAATGCATGCCTTCAGGTTTTTACAGCTCTTCATGAGGTATTTCACATCATAGATGATTGGGAAAAACAATCTAAGGATCTCAAAGAAGTCAACTTCTTCTTCTGGTAACTTGGAGTTGGAAAGAATTTTGATCAGGTAACCAAAGTCATAGCCACTAAATAGAAAGAACAAACAAGAATAAAAAGGAAAAACACAGGTAGAGCAAACACAATTCAGTGCATCTTAAAGGATATTTTTCATCTGAGGTTTTTTAAAATAATTTTTAATAAAACAATTTAATGTGGGCTATAAACAGAAACAAAGAGAAAAAACCCTTCTCTGAATTAAACAGCAACTCATTTACATGTCGATCTGTTCAGCCTACAAAAGTTTAGCCTCGACCTATTCAAGCTAATGTTATGAGAAGTTTTTCAGCCTGGACTGCTTTTCTGAATGAGACTCAACACATGGCAGGCAGCCAATTAGGGCATATGTCATTTACATATAACGGTCTTAAAGGCACAGTAACAAACAGCCTGTTAAATAATGTGCCATACCAAGCATATATATACTGTATAGACAAAAGTGTTACACCATTACACCTGCAGGAACTTATGACATCCCATTCTAAATCCATAGGCATCAATAGAGGGTTGGTCCCCCAATTACAGCTATTACTCTTCCACTCCTCTGGGAAGATTTTGGAGTGTTTGTGGGAATTTTTACCCATTCATCCAGAAGAACATTTGTGAGGTCAGGCACTGATCGACAAGAAGGCCTGGCTTGCAGCCTCCTTTCTAGTTTATCCCAAAGGTGTTTGATGGGGTTGAGGTCAGGGCTCTGTGCAGACCGGTCAAGATCTTTGACACCAAACTCATCCGATTATCTAAATCTTTAGGGATCTTGAATAATGCAAAGGGGCACGGTCACAAAGTTATACAGAAGAATATATGTAGAAGTTCAGTATAGAGCTGCCCAAAATGTCTTTGCCTGCTGAAGCATTAATTCCTTTCACAGGAACCAAGGGACTAGCCCAACCCCTAAAAAAAAGAACCCCATATGCAGCCATGTAGGCAACATTCTACTGACATCCACCAAACCCAGACTTGCCCATCAGATTACCAGACAGAGAATCAACATTTGTTACTCCAAAGATACATATTTCTACTGCTCCAGAGTCCAAAGGCGGCGTGGTTTTTACCACTTCATCCGACACATGGTGTTGGACTTGGTGATGAGAAACTCGCATGCAGCTGCTCAGCCATGGAAACAGTATTTCAAAAAGCTCCAGGTGCACAGTTTCTGTGCTGAGGTTAATGCCAGAGGACATTTAGAACTCTGTCAGAGTTTATCCACTGTACTCAGAAACCCCACTTTACATGGTCCATCACTTCATGGTTGAGCTTATGTTGCTCCTAAACAACTCCACTTTGCAATACTACTACTTACAGCTGACCATAGAATATCTCACAGGGACAAAATTTCACAAACTGACTTATTGCAAAGGTGGCATCCTCTGACAGTACCAGGCATGAATTACCTGAGCTTTACAGAATGACCCATTATCTCACAAACGTTTGTAAACTTGACTGCTAACTAGGTTGTTGATTTTATCAACTTGGGTGTCACTTAAAAAACTGAATTCAAAGAGGTATCCCACTTTTGTCCATAAAGTGTGTTTGTGTATATATAGTGTCTGTGATTTTAGCTCCACTGTGACTATATGATGCTTGTTCTTGCACATACTCTGGATTCTTGTTACAGTAAAAGCTTAGGATATTAAGGAAAACGTAGCTTTCCACTTTTACTGTCCACTGTCTTTTTTTTCGTTAATCTGCAGCTTGTTTTTTTTGTTGTTGCAGCTTGATTTATCAATAGGTTTCCTGCTAGCAATGCCCCAGGTAGTCTGCCAACCATGCTGTATGAAACTATTTCTTTAAGAGCCATTTAAATAAATTTAGAAAAATCAATGTATCTGTATTCAAACAAAAGAGACATGGATTATATTACCACAATAAACAGTAAGTAAGCACTAGGGCTTTAGCCTGCACTACAAAGGGTTGTCTAAATGAACAAAGAAAATGTAATAAATGGCTTATCATTAATACATTTAAATACTGTTTCCCAAGGTGGGCATACCTGTGGAATGACAGCCACTTGACCCCTTCGCAGAGCACCACACCTGAAGTCATGAGGAGCTCTGCAAAATACAGTGTCTCAATGCCCTCTTCTTCATGTTTTTTAAACTGAATACCTGATGTAGTAAGTAGCTCGATTGAATCCTGTGCATACATGTCTTCCCTAAAAGAATGTTTGCAAAGACACTGTATTAGTGTCAAATTTCACCAAAATACAAGATACAGTATGAAATAAAATTAAATAAGGACTACAATTGAGATATATGACCTCTTGAATATTTAGGACGTACAAAACATATTTGTATATTAAAATACCTTAAACACATGTATAGTACAAGCAGAAGACACTACTTACGTAAGGTTAAATTTAAAGTTGAACTGCCACGTTGACGTTCCTGGTGGGTATTCCCCTTGTTCATTCATAAAGGTAAGGCCAAGCTGTATAATCTTTAACAAATCCACATTACACCGCAGCAACTGGTACTGATAGTCTGCATTGCTTCTAAACTCTCCAATCGGTCTTGCAACTACACCTGGAAACTCTGTGTCCTATAAACACACAAAATGAATAAAACATTAGACGCAACATTTTGCAGACCTTCAAATTAACAGCTAAAAGTACCGACGCTTACCATTGCAATGTAGTTGTATTTTCGGATCACCTGGCGAATTCTCTTTAGCTCCTCATCCAGGTTACTAGCCCAAACCTCACATATTCTTTGGCTATGATCCACAGTGGCTGCGGGCATAGTGCCACTTTCAGATGGAAGGCATCAAAAATTAAAACAAATGCTCCCTTGGAGACAATTTCATGTAATTTCAGTCCAATTTCACCTAAGAAAGAAAAATAGCTACTTTTAAAACATGACAGACCCATGAAAAGAAATGGCCTTAATGAAGGATTACATTGAAGTGAGCAATAGTTATTTGGCAGGGTATGTTCAAGTGAAAGTCATTGTGAACACATTCAAGCACCACAACGAAATGTGACCTTTGCATTTAACCCATCACACATGCACATGTGGAGCAGCAGGCAGCTACCAACAGCGCCCGGGGAGCAGTGTAGCGGGACGGTACCTTGCTCAAGGGTACCCCAGTGCCCAGGCCGAGACTCGAACCTGCGACCTTCAGGTTCCAAAGGCAGCGTCCTAACTACTAGGCCACCACTGCCCACAATGGCAAGAGTGAGACTGGGTGACTGCATCAGTCACAGGGAAGCTACATAATGTGCACGGATCATTTTTGAGCAATGATCACACGTTGAGTGTGTTACAACGTTTGTTCAAAACAAATGGGAGTTTTCATTTAAATGAGTATTAATTTAATCAGTCTCCAATGGAACACCACTAAGACTGTACACACACTGCCCATATTTTAAGGGAATTGACTGTTACTTATGCTTACTGGGCAAACATGGCAATAATCCTGCTTTAACACGTTTATCAGTCTGGCCACGGAGGGGAAATGTCATTTTACTGAAAGGTGCAGGCTTGGTTGTTGTCATCCAGAGGAGAGTTAAGAAAGCTAGCCAGCTAAAGAGATGATGCTAAGTTATGGCTTTCCTGTTACCTTAAAGCTAACTTCAGCTAATTTACTTCGTGACAACGTAAATGAGCCACTAACTAAAGCGGCTGTGCTTTTGGTTCCACCCATGTGTAACGTGCTGGTCAGCTATCTCGGGTGCCACAGGCACAACCAAGCTAGCAAACTAACCCCGTTGCCAATAGCGGCGTGACAAGTAAGCTCGCTTAGCAAAAGCTGCTACTTCCCCCCCCAAAACAAAACAAGCGCCAACAGTGGAGTCCTCGTCTAAAGCTGCCTGCTACATCACGTACTAAGCAGGGGTCCGTCAGCCTTGCCTGGCCATCCCAAACACGCGTTAGCAGTTTTGTTGTCATGCTAGCCACCAGATATCGAGGTCCGTGCACGCTACACAGAACTGCTAGCTGCTCCGCCGCCCAACTTTATCCTACTAGGTTAGTTCACTCGCTCTCACGACTTACCTCTCCTCAATTAAGGTACATTTATATATACACTGCTTCGGCAGCACGCGGTTATCTTGTTTACAGAGAACTGGGGCTGTTAATTCTAACTTTGAAAGAGTTTTGTTTGTCTACCACCGATACCAACAACCAGCTGCCGCCTCTCAAACTCCATTACAGCGCTGCGCCGCTTCGTGACGTCATAGAGGTGCGCACACTAACCTTAGAACGTCACGAAATTAGGATCCAGCGCGTTTTCTGGGCTTGCTCCACTTGTAGGGATTCGTTCAACGCGCGTTCATGGGCTGGAGGTGGGCGAAATGGCCCCAAAAAACCGATATTAATATCACACACGTGTTGGTATTGCTATACTTGCGAGGTCCTTCCATTGACTTGTATTACTGTATTTCAGTAACATCTCAGTACACAAAAGTAAATCTTTCTGCACTTTTAGTTTTTTTTCCTCAAAAACTTGAATATGTGGAGAAATCCGCTTGTTTCCTTGTGAGGATCATCAAAACATATTTTCCCATAATTTCTATCTTTATGAGGACATTTGGACCTCACAAGGTGGTAAATACGTGCCCACACACACAGTCACATTTAGCATTTGGCAAAACAATCAGACTAAATTGGATTAATACTTTAAAAAATAAACTCCTCTTAGGGGTAATTTCCAGTCGCTGACAAGGAAACACAGCTGAGGCTCTTTATACTCCGTTCACTCCCCACTCCCATCCTCTCTCTGAGTTTATTAAAAACTTTATCTCTGTCCTCCTCTACCACCCACGTTTCTGGTTTAGATTCCAGTTTGCTCAAAGTAATAAGATGTTGGCTGTGTGTTGAATTAGGTCTGTGTTCAACATGCTTCCACACAACAGCCTATTCATACAATGCTTGTAGGCCTAAAAATATGATCTGGATTTGTTCCTGCAGGCCTCTCTGCATTTCACCCATGTTGTGGTAGTGCTCAAAAAGAATTTTTTTTGTTGTTGTATTTTTCATCTTAATAAGAATGTTGTAAGAATGCCAAATTTTAAATGCCTAGTCCTCACATCTGCTTCTAATAATCACCGATAACAAAAATATATATTGTAGTTTCACAAATAAAAAAATAATATAATAATAATGCAAAATTGAAAATGACAACAATGGAAGTGTGGAAAAAAGGTTTTTCATTGATGTCACCTTGCAATAATCATCTTTATTATCAGCAGTAGCAGAGTGTACAATGATGATTAAAATTAACTTTATTTACTAATATCTGAGTAACATTGCACTAGTTGTGACAAAGTAATTTAAGCGTGAGCACATTCTGTTGCACTGGGAAACATTCACAAAGAAATACAGCTAAAGCTTACACTCTGGTTAACATCCAGCATCATTTGGAGGCTATAAATAACCCAATGTGTACTGATATTCCTACAGTTCCTATAACAACCATCTAGACCATGTGTGCTTAATAAAGTCTCTCCTATTTGGCTTGTGTCAGTTACTCATTTGTATTTTCTTAGTGATGTGTATAGGGCATAAGTCCCTATGGTAAACATCTAGCACACTGGGCAAAGTGGAGCATCTTTGGCCTATGAGCTGTGAGATGTGAATTTGACTCATGGACTGGAAACTTTGGCTGGATCCTACTAGTGCTGTTCTGTTTAAATAGGGAAGGGTGACGTAGGGAGAACGTTGTCCAATAAATCTGTAACTCATTGAATTTCATACCTAGACATGAATATAAGATCATTTTGAGGTATTTTTTTTTTACATGCGGGGCTTCAATGCAAATAATTTCATGCACATACAAAACTACAATGTGATAAATACTGTAAATAAATAAATCAACGCTGGCAACAAGAAATACAGACACGGAGACTTGTTAGTGGAGTACAGCTCCAGTCAAATGCATACATGACATTCTGCCATTCTTAGTGTAATTGCACGACCCCTTTACAAATTCTATGGCTTTCTATTATCATGTCACACTTTTATCAGGCAGTACTGAAAGCGACTTCATCCGAGTCAGCGTCCTTGACACTGTCTTCGCTTGGTAGCGATTCCCCGCCGCTGGAGGAATGGCAGCTGAAGTCGGCCACTCCTGACTCTTGGTCACTGTTGTCAGGGTCAGAGCTTTTTGCAGTGTGTCCGATGAGCTCGGGGCTCACTGTCTCCCTCTGGAGGGGCCAACCTTTAGGCCCAGTGCCTAAAATTCTACCAGTGTAATCCTGAGGCAAGTTGGCAATGCTTAGGTGGGTTGACTCAGCCCAGAGGGTCTGGCTTTGATCAACTATAGGCTTTTTCCCACGGGGGCCGTTGGCCTGCTCTTTTCCCAGGGAAGCAAGTTTCTACAGCAAGACAGGATTCAGTCAGTTACAAATAGGCTTCAACATACAGATCTTATACAAACGCAGTACTCCACACTTTTAAAGCACACGGTTAATTACTATTGACTAAAGCTCTGATTTCGAAAACATTAAAAAAAATTTTAATTTAACACATGCTTATAATTGAAGGCAATTGGTAGTTGCTTCAACACCAGCTTCTATTTAGGGTGTTGTACGCCTTGTTCACAATACGTTGTTTTACGGCTGTTTTGGAGTTGCTGACCGGTGGCTGACAAAAGTTCTTGATGGGGTGCAATTCCACATTTGATCGACGATCAACAATTGCTTAACACTAAAATAAATAGTCGCCACCTCAGATCAGATAACTGGGCTCCTAAATATTTGGGTCAGTCGCCAATGAGCTACAGCCAGTGAGAGAGCAGGACATGAATTGGCGGGAAAAGTAGAGGGACATTTACCTTTTACCTTACATTTAAAGAAAAACGTGACAGCGAGCATGGTTGCGTCACGGTGGACTTTGCAGAACAGACAATCCATACTGCCCAGGTGTGCTAAAACATTCCCTCACCCATACCCATTGCTTTTCCCGTTCAATCAGACGCAAACAGCACTTATATATGTTGGAAGCAATGGCTGCCTTATTTCATATGACCTTTCATTACAGAACATTGTTTTGTAGACCAGACGGGCCAGTTGTACAGAGAGATAGTGTCATCGGTGACGCTATGTTCCCACTACACAACTTCTGACTTGTGATCTGTAGTCTCAAGGTTGTGTAGTGTGAACATTACAGTGATCCAATCATTTTCACAATTGTGTAATGTGAACAAGGCATTAGAAGCGGTGGGGTAATGCTGGGGTATTCCTTTAAGGCTGCATGATTGCCCCTAAACATCAGTAACTGCCTCTAAGGCCTTGAAATAACCGTGAGTAATTTACCTGCTCGTAAACATTCAGTAATTCTTCTAGCTGCTGCGATTCCTCTTTCACAGCCATCAGGCAGTCCAGCACAGACTGACGCGGGTGCAATCCTCTGTCAAAATGATTGTACAATCCCCTCCAGAACCTGAACACCACAAACACAACAGCAAACTAGAACATACTGACACTGATACTAGAGTGGTCACTTCTGATTATATTAGGGACTGATTCATCTAGTTATTATTTGGACATTGAATTGCATATACACACTATTCTAAACAGAAAATATTTAATTCACATACATGAAATAACACAAACACACACAATAGTAAAAACCTGCTGATGTGGTTTTCCTCTATTTAAGTGATGCACACAAATGTAATGTGTGAACTAAAAGCTTACCCTTGTAAACAATACATAATTACTGCATTATTATGACCAGCTGATACCATGTTTATCATTCAGATTGAAAAAATAATCTTAAAAAGTCTTATTCATTAAGAACATATTTTAATCAATAAATTGTGACAGCCCCAGATGAACTGAGGCAATTTTTGCACTGTAAAACATTGTAAGTAAGTTAGTCTTTCAAGTCCTAGAAGTAGATAAACAGAACCCACGTAAAGAAATGGCAAAAAAATATAATCTTTAAAAATAAAATTCCTCAGAGTGAAAGATCTCATAATTGATAAGTCAGAAAGTATGCAAACCACAATGAATTCAAGATCCCAGATTACAAGAGGGCAAGTTGTGTTGTGTGCTAGCATTCTATGCTAAAATGGTATCTTTTCCTTTCTCCAATCTCTTTTAAACCAAAAAAGTTCTATTTTAGTCTTATCCATCTTCTGGCCTGTTCATGTGATCTTTAAGTAGATTGGCAGAAATTTTATTTTTGGAAAGCAATGGCTTTCTTCCTGTAACCCTGCTATGAACATTGACTGAAAACACATGACCCTGATTTCACCTTCGAATTAACTGCAAATCCTTGTTGTACAGACTTTTGTCTCTCACAAATATGTAATATTGGATCATTTTCCTTAATAAATAAATGGCCAAAGTACAAAATTTGATTGTATCAGGGTTTTCTTTATCTACTTGTGCTAAAATTGGGTTTATGAATGTTGATGTTTGAGGTCATATTTACACAGAAATAGAGAAAAGTCTAAAAAGTTCACAAACTTTCAAGCACAACTGTATGTAATTGTGTTTGCTTTGTGACATGACCAAAAAAATTAAAATAGACTGTTTGTGCAGCTTACTTTACATATCTGAACTGTATGAACAGTGGGAGCACTTGTTTTGTACTTCCAGAAAACTGATGACATGGTCCCTTAAATATTTTGAAAGGCATCACAATCGCAATGCACAGCAATATAATCAGAATAGTAATATTCTGCAAGTATTGTGCCATTACTGCACACTGAAATGAATTTATATGAAACGGGAAATACTAACACCTTCTAGATTTAATACATATGAATGAGATTGTGTAGGTGACCATCCAGAGACAGTATGCAGAGTTAACAAATGCCCCTGAATCTCCATAGAAACTGCCAGGCAGTAGCTTTGGTTCAGCGAGTTCAGAATGCTTAAATTATTCCCTAAATCAGGCCAATTTGAGAGAGAGAGAGATAAAAAGGGGGGGAAAGAGAAGAAGGGGAGAGAGAGAGAGAGAGAGAGAGAGAGAGGAGAGAGAGAGAGATAAAAAGGGGGGGAAAGAGAAGAAGGGGAGAGAGAGAGAGAGAGAGAGAGAGAGAAGAGAGAGAGAGAGAGAGAGAGAGGAGAGAGAGAGAGAGAGAGAGAGGAGAGAGAGAGAGGAGAGAGAGAGAGAGAGAGAGAGAACCGCTCTGTCTAATTTAGAACGGCCAGAACAGGTGGTCTCCTGCCACGGAGGCAGCGAGGCGGTCCCTTCCCTAAGACAAGCTGTCACGGAGAAGAGACGGGCGGTGCAACCACTTCGGCTGCTCCAGCATCTGCACTTTTACACAAACCGTCGAAAAACATGAAAACGAGACTGAAATATAGATTAAAATCTGTGATGATACACGAGCAGACTGATTTACTTCTGTCTTTAGGCCAAGTTCGCTAATCCTCTCCGTGTTTTGGGCCGTTTTACTGACGCATCTTTGCATTTTCTTCCGATTTACAGATTCACCCGTGCTTTAGGTCAATTTAAGCCGATTTACTGATTCATCTCGGCGCTTTAGGCCAAATTTACCGATTCATCTCGGCGCTTTAGGCCGATTTACCGATTCATCTCGGCGCTTTAGGCCAAATTTACCGATTCATCTCGGCGCTTTAGGCCAAATTTACCGATTCATCTCTGCGCTTTAGGTCAATTTAGGCCGATTCATCTTGGCGCTTCAGGTCGATTTACCGATTCATCTCGGCGCTTCAGGTCGATTTACCGATTCATCTCGGCGCTTTAGGCCGATTTACAGATTCATCTCGG